>CAKALU010035344.1:0-59926 GCA_916700995.1 Hozukius guyotensis
GACAACTATTCAATGAATTGCCATGAAATTCTATTTACAGAAATTAACAGTGCCTGTAGGATGAATCCTAATCACTTTGGTGAGCATCTGACTTTTCCACTAGCGCTGCCATAAGGTTGACATTTGTGATTTTGAGTGAAATGTAGGCTGTAAACAGCTATTGGATGGTTTTGCAAGATTTTGTTAAGACACTTTGCTTGTCCACACAAAACACAAAGCAAACTTTTTGCACAATGCGATACCTACAAACCTCTATGTGTATAAACAACCTGGCCTCACGGGAAGGCGTATAAATACGACATTACACGAACATTCCGTGTGTACCACTTAGTTAGGGTAAGGGAAAACATCATGGTTGGACTTAAAATAAGTAAGTTAACTAAGTAAAACATGTAGAGAAACAACTATGAGAAACACGTCACAAACGTCAACAAAAAACAAGACAATCGTCACGTGACAAACGTCACTAACATAACTTACAAAACAAAACACCGGTCAACAACAGTCTCGAACACGAGTTTCCTATTAAAAAGTCCTGTGTTTGTTGGATCTATGCACCTCCCCACCCAACCACCATAAGTGGTCTTTTTTGCTTTTTATACCACTTCACTAACTTACCGTAACATTTATACACGAATGCATTTACATTGCAGTCAGTAAAGGATACATTGCATACAAAAGACACGCGGAAATCAAGAAAAGCGTACTTATTGCACGCTAAGCGCCTCGTGCATTATTGCGGCATTTATATGCCTTTGCGTGGAAACGGGCTGGTATAAATATATATGTGTATAAACCATAGACTTTCTATGGTATAAACAATAACGTCGCTGCCGTATTTATGCCTAGAGGATGTTATTTTGAGTGTTGATTGAGCAGCTAAAATGTTAGCATAGCAGAGCACTGATCGATCCGAACTCCATTCAGAAAACAAGCATTTTTAAGTTGTTTGCTTGTCGTCTTGAGGACAGACCTGACAAAGCATGAATTCAGGCTTTTTACAAATCTACATCATTATGTGGTTATTTCGGCATCCTTTTGATGCGCTTATTGAAATTAAGTCACAGCACAATCTGTTTATTTTGGGTTCATACCGCAGTGGTAAACCAGTCGATGTGTGGTTTGCTAAATACAGTGAATAATGCCTCTGGATGATGTTATAAACCTAGACAAGACAGCGTTTCGTTTTCCTGACATATCTGGGAATTCCACAACATGCACAAAGCAGCAATAGTGGTTATTTTCGCCATAACGTTGTTGGTATCTAGGCACAAAACAAAAATGATCCTGCGGTCAAACTCACGCGAGTAAAGCAAGGCAAAAATCTGCTTTGCGTCTGGTGTGAACGCAGCATCAGGATGAATTGTAATAACTTTTGTGATCCCTTACCATGAAAATTGCTTCAGCTGTACTTTGTTTAGGGAATGCTAGCATGCTAAAACACTAAACTAAGATGGTGGCATGGAGAGAGACATTAGCATTGCTGTAGATTCGTAGTCTTGTTCTTTTGTGGGTCAACAAAATGGAAAGTTAGCTGGCTTTCCTATATGACTGATCACTCTACGCTATTTCAAGGCAGTTTGTTATGATTGTTTTTTGATGAATGAGAAGGATACAAAGATGACCAGCCAGCCAGATCTGTGTCAGTCACACAAAGGAAAGCTAATGAAAAGTTGAGTTTTTGCCTCCAAATCATGTCTGATATTCTGCTGACCAGCTTGCATACAGAGTGATTTTCTGCAGCTGAATAACTGATACAATATGTAACATGGGATATTTAAATAATCCCATAAATGGTATGAATGCATGTGAATCCCTCTGTAATGCAGTGACAGTAGGTCTTTAAAATGCATGTGTTAGCCTATATTATAATTGATATACTGTATATGTAAATAAAACTAGAAAAACCTAAGGAATCCATTGGTCCCAACCATGTCATATTAGCTTGAGCTCAAGATATTTTAATGAAAATGGGTTCTATAGGTACCCATGAGTCTCCCCTTTACAGACATGCCCACTTTATGACAATCACATGCAGTTTGGGGCAAGTCATAGTCAAGTCAGCACACTGACACACTGACAGCTGTTGTTGCCTGTTGGGCTGCAGTTTGCCATGTTACGATTTGAGCATATTTGTTATGCTAAATGCAGTTCCTGTGAGGGTTTCTGGACAATATTTGTCATTGTTTTGTGTTGTTAATTGATTTCCAATAATAAATATATACTTACATTTGCATAAAGCAAGCATTTTTGCCCACTCCCATGTTGATGAGTATTAAATACTTGACAAATATCTCTTTAAGGTACAGACAAAAATAGCAGCCCTAACATACATATATATACAGTACATATAATAATATAGTTCATTATATTTAATACTGTCACTATTGTCACATAATAATGCAGACCCATGCATTGTTCCTGAACTCTGCTCCTGAATGATAAACTAGTAATGTACTTGGGCACCATTTCTTATGAAGCCAAATGAGGTTATCATCTGTGGAGACACTGTAGTCATAAGATAATGAGGCAATCCTGATTAATGCTTAAAAAAAACATTGCTCTGTAAACCAATGCTCTATTTAAAACACCCTCGCGTCAGTGTGAGAAGGAGCCTGGACTTATCATAAAGAATAAGAAAAAAAAAAGAAAAAACCTCTGGTAATCTCTCACCCCTGATGGATTTTAAGTGCTGAAACAGAACCAGAGCAGCACATCCAAATGTGTTATGATAAAATCCCAACCCGGAGTGAACTACTTTATTGTGTTTCATACAAGCCCTGATAAAATATGCAGGCGCCGTCTATTGTCCTTTTGCAAGAGATTTATTAACTCTAACTCTTTATGTAGACTACAACAGCCGCATACAATATACAGAACCTATGGATTTTTCACTCCAGCTCTTCCCTTTTTCCTTTCGCAGCATCGCTGTGCAGCGGCCCTTTGCATTATTATTGCAGATGATAAAAGAATAGCTGCATCAAATGGATGATCACTAATAAAGCTTGGTGTTGTAAATGTTATATAATTTGACTAGGCAGGAATTTGTCCCTAAGCTGTATTTGTGTGTTTCTGCAAGTAAAGAGAGCTTGAGACTCACACAGTCTGAGTGTGAGATCAGACTTTTCAAGGGCAACAATGGGGAGACGAATAAAGTCAAATTTAACTGGTGCGGTTCTTTAAAGAGGACCTATTGTGCTAATTTTCAAGTGCAATCTTGTATTTTGGGTTTCTACCAGAACATGTTTACATGCTTTTAATGCAGTGATTCTCAAAGTGGGGTTCAGGGACCTCCAGGGGTCCGTGGCACTCTGTCAGGTGGTCCACCAGATAATTAGCTATAAATTATAACATTGTGCTGTATCATTAAAAAGTGCATATCTACAGATGGGGACCATTTGCGCCAATAAAACAAGCATATTGTGTCCATTACTCCCACCCACGTTAGCAGTGTATCTGTGGGGGAGAGGAACTCCCTTTGGCGTGGACTTTGTAACTTTGCAGACCTTTTACACGCACAAAAAAAAAAAAAACACACTTAAAGGAACGGGAAAAAGCACAAAAGCATAATAGATCCTCTCTAACTTGCAGTCATCTGCAGCTTGTAGTGCTTCAGAGCACATACTGGACCAGAGGGGCTAAAGATAACACACTTACTAACTTAAAATGCAAATCAATGCACCTTATCAGCCCTTCCCTTTCGTCCTGAATGGGCCTAGAGCCACACAACATTCTTTATTCAGCTACTTCTCCTCCTTCGGCCCACTTGTTATATATTTAGATATTATTTGCAAATCTCCAGTGGACCTCCTTGATGACACCGGCAGACACGGCCAGGAGACTCGTGACGCAAGCGCCGAGCCCTCTATTAGTGATGAATGTGGCAGGAGACGCTACTTTGTGTTTTCCAGCCCACTTCTGGCTCTCTGGTGAAATAAAAACGCTCGAAAAGATGATGGATACATCTTTGTATTTGGTGATTTACTGAGCAGTTACCGCTCGGATTTTTTCTTAACGACAGTTTAGTCTAAAATAAAAACTCGGAATGGTTATATCATGCCTCTAAAACGGCTGTCGCTCAGGCAATATTGCAGATCGCAGCGTAATACTTTATCACACTGAGTGCTCCTCTCTATGGGCAAATCAATGAAGACCTTGCTGTATGCTGATCATCTTTGATTTTTGCTAATAATGTTCGCCTGACAGAGGGATGCTATTTTATTGACAGCATGACCCAAATACCTCAATTATTCCAGAAGAGTGAAATCGAAGGAGAGAGGGGTGTTAAAATAGAAACAATATCCAGTCGATTTGACACATTTGGAAAGTCTGGCAAATAACAGCCGTGGCATCAGATCAGAGAATTTTTCAGATGAATCAAGCATTAGATAGACAATCATATTACGCTGTGCAGCCGTGACATATTTCAGGCTATGATCTATATGCAAATATTCTACATCTCTTCTCCAGTGCGCCCTTTATGGGTCAGTGTGAATGTTAGCAAAGGACAGTTCTAACATTTTCCCCAGAGGTGAGTATGCTGACCTTCACGCCTTTAATACCCAGTCTCCTCTCCATTATTGACACCAAGTTTCTGTGTGCTGAATCATCACTGCTGCAGTACGTATTGTCCTCAAATATATATATATCTTTTCATCTCTGAACTTCTTCACACCCGCCGTAATAAATGTAAATGTCACACCACGTGAATATTTGGCTTTCTTTTTCTGAAAAGTTGCTCGATGAAGCTTGAACCCCCCGAGACCCGCGATCTCGACCGACTTTACTGTCTTTCAGAGGCTGTAGCAGGTTCAGCTTTAGAGCTATAGAGTAAAGGTACAGATATCCTATGAAACCAGAAAAGCAGGAATCCATGTCATGCTAGGTTGTTGGGATGAGCCCAATTGTATTAATGTGTGATGATGCTAGTCCCCATAGTTCCATTTCATTGTAGTGAGACCATTTTTTTTTTAATTTGACCTCACTGTATAAAATGAGCTGTGGTGACCTCTAGGATAATCACAGCCTCATGAAACTTTACAGTTACAAACTAAAGACCTAGAGCAATCAGAGGATGGATGGCTTTTCTTAAGTAGATTGACATTAAGGGGGTTTCTGAGCAGTTTCCAGAACAGAAGCGTTCGCCATCCAATCGCCGAAAAATGCAATTCTTGCAGAAATCTTAAAATGTCAAAAGTTTTTGATACCAAATCACAACATGGCTTTTTCTATGGTGTTCCTCAAGGTCTTGGTGTCTTAATGTGGTATTTTGGAGGGATTATTGATCATTTTTATCAATTGGAGTGGTAAAAAAAAAAAAGGTTAAATTTAGCACCAAATCTGTGTAACAAATGGTATCAACCCAAAAAAAACAACTTATGAGACATAATAGAGCATAGTGATGGCCATCATATACTTATATCATAATGTTCTAAGACTTTATACACTTTCATAATTTATTTTAATTAATTGATTAATTCATTCATGATTTTTTTCTGATTTATAACTAGAACAACTTGACACACAATGCTGAGCTGAATCTCAAATTAATCTTCATGTTCACAGCTTTCAGATGATGTACACCACTTCTATGTGACATCTACTGCTGACCTGCTATCTTCCCCTGAAGTCCCCTTGCACCCCCCTAAAAAAAAGACATAAACGGGTCTATTGTGGGTCTCAGAGGGTTAATCCTTTGATGACTAAGAAGACTGAATCAATAAGTCAAACAAAAGTTGCCCCGACGCAGTGTCAGGGACGACGCCATCATTGTCGCATCGGGATTCTCGCTGTCGCTGATCCTCTCCTGCAAATGTAAATGTTTGACGAGAGCCATTTCTGGGGGTTTTCATTTTCACAGCAATTGCACATTAAACGTCCAACTGTTTCTCAGGGTGTTCGGAGGCCGACTCTGTGTGTGTGTGTGTGTGTGTGTGTGTGTGTGTGTGTGTGTGTGTGTGTGTGTGTGTGTGTGTGTGTGTGTGTGTGTGTGTGTGTGTGTGTGTTGCCGTGGGTGTATGGAAAGCCAGCCTGTGAGTGAGTGAGTGTTCGCACTGGCAAGACTCTCCTCTTCTGTACGAAATATAGCAGCGTTAATGATTCATGGTTTACAAGTTAAGCTCTTCACTGACACTCTTATCCAGGATGACAGTTTTGTACAATAAGTGCAGCCATAAAACAAGTCAACATTTGTGACTCTTACACAAAAAGAAAGCAATGCAATGCTAAAAAAAAAAACTACTACTGATGAAAGGGGACTTTTCAGTATCTCAGTAAGCGTATAGATACTGTAAAGGAAATAAGTGTAGCCTGAGGAGATGTTTATTTATTCTAATATGCATTTCAAGCATGGACGTGGCATCTGTGACAGCCTAAAGCTTTCACATACTACTGTAATTGTATACAGTATGCACTATGCACTGTCACAGCATAACATTTCGGCAAGTATTAGGTAAGATATCAATATACGCTACCAATTTGTACCATCAGGAAATGATACAGTACCTACACCTTTATCCAAAGCTACTTTTTCCTCCTACAGACGTTAGGACCACTGAGGTGTTCAGTATCTTGTTCAAGGACACTTCAATGTATACAGAATGAGCCGGGGATTGAATCACAAACCCCACAATTAATGAGCAACCTGCTCTACCCCGATGCCACTGCCAATAAAACTAGAATTATGGCCTTGTGGTTGTGTGCCTCCGCCAATCAGTCAAGTTGCAGTTTACATCCACGTCTGTCCAAAATGTCATCACTTCATCATTTTATCCTATTCGACATTTGTGTGAAATTGTCACAATTAGCATATGAATTCTTGAGTTATGGCCAAAAACGCATTTTGTGAGGTCACAGTGACCTTTGACCATCAAATTCTAATCAGTCCAAGTGGACTTTTGTGCCAAATATGAAGAAACTCCCTCAAGGCGTTCTTGAGATACCGCATTCACGAGAATGGGACGGACGTGAGGTCACAGTGGCCTTTTACCTCCAAAATCTAAACAGTTCATCCTTGAGTCCAAGTGGACGTTTGTGCCAAATTGGAGGAAATTCCCTCAAAGCGTTCCTGAGATATCGTGTTCACGAGAATGGGACGGACGCATGTCACCCGAAAACATAATGTCTCCGGCCACGGCAACTCATTCTCACTCCCAACTCATCAAATACAGCTGGGTGGGTTTACATTGGAGTTAGCTGAAAGCCTGGTTCATCACATTCTGTTGCCAAAGGGTGCCTCTGTGAGTCTGGGTTCCGATGCCGAGGGGCACTTACCAAACAGCGGTATTTGACAAGTTAGGAGTGAGAACGGGTTGGACCCCCCAACCAGGGCATTTTCAGTGGGTAAAAAGGCCCCATAAAATGACCCCGGGATTTAATTTAGACTCCGGTCCCTGCGGTTGAAACGCAATGAGTTCCTCAAGAGGTTCTTGGTTTCGGGTGAAAGTTCCTGTGGGGGAAGCGGGGCTAAAGTATAAAATTTTTGCAAGTATTAGGCAAGACATCAATATACGCGACCAATTTGTACGATCAGGAAGTGGTGCAGTCCCTACACCTTTAACCAAAGCTACTTTATCTCCCTACACACGTTAGGACCACTGAGGTGTTCAGTGCCTTGCTCAAGGACACTTCAATATATACAGAATGAGCCGGCGGTATTTGGCCAGTTGGGAGTGAGAACGTGTTGGACAGAAACCTTTGGAGACGAGTGTGGGTGTTGGGAATTTGGGCACAGAGGATAGAGCCAGTGTAGAGCTGAAGTGAGACGAGCGAGTGGCAACCAACACAGCTGGGTGTCACAGCCTGACACACCTGCAATCAATCAACTTAATGTCTTTTCAATGAAAACATACTTTTAAGACGCATCAGACAAGGTAAATTTAGCTTCAGACCATATTTTTTTTGTGGGGAAAATTGATTGACTTTGTATATCAAATTCAATATAGTCTGGATCCAGCATCTAGTGATCATTAAAGGAGACTGCAGCCGAAGGCATTTTAATATCGTTCAGCTGTTGTGGTTGCTGCTTGAATCAAGACATATCAGTATTACCTCATATTTTGTTTCCTGTAAGACCCAGGAACTGACTGTTCAATCAAATCCAAATACCAATCGCTTCTTGTGACTTGCCAAAGGACTCCCTTGCTAGAATGGAAATGCGTTTTTCATTGGATCCCCAGGAAAAGTAGCCTAATAATAACAACAAGTCAGGGCTCATCGGAAGAGTGGAAACACAATGTAATTTCCTCTGTTGCATTGAACACGGTGACGTACCGCACCCATCTAATTACCTTCGGCACAATTAGGCCTCAACACATACAAATGATCCGCACTTCTTCATCTTTTAGTTTCTGTAATTGCGTCCTCTGTGTTGGCTCTCTACGTCATTTATTTGCCTTATGCTTCCCGTCTCCGTGGCCACGGGAGACGTGAATGAAATCCAACTGAAGATTAATAGTCATGTCGTGTTCATTAGTTCCTTAATGATTTTCCAATCATCGCTACGGTGTTGTTTAACGGCACTCAAGGCAATCGTGGCAGGATATTAACATGGCGATGACTCAAATCGGAAAAAGTTTAATCCTTCCTAAGAGCGGAGTTGCATAAAGAAAGAGGAAGAAAAAGAAGTACAAGGGCCATTTGTATATCTGAAACCTTAAAAGGTTTTCATACCTTAGCTTAGAGAAACGTTTGAAATGAGATCTTCTCTTACACCAGCCTGTCACCCCTGGCTGGATGTGACACAGTGTCGATCCAAACTGCGTCATCCTTGAGACAAGTCCATCATGCAGTACGTGAGGATAGCAGCATATTCTGCATTAGCCCTCCGTCCTGTCGGTTGTCTCCGCGGTGCCGTTTGTTCTGATTCCCCTCCCTCATCAAGCCTCTGCTTCCAGCTGTCACTCTCCCACTAAAAGCAGAAATGGGGGAGCTAAGTTGGACCAATCATGGCAGATAATGCGCTTAAATCAGCCAGCGAGTGTGAAAGCCGACCACTTGGGTTTCAGCTCCTCACTTCAAAGCCTCCAAATTTGCCCAACTCCCCTCATTAGCTCTGAAGTATACACTACAAATACTGCTTTCAGTGGTTAATCAATCGCATAATGAAAGTCTTAATGCCTTCTTGTGCCTTTGGGCGGTCTGGTGCTTGTTTGTCGTAGTTGCTAGAAAAAAAGAGAGGACCAACACTTCAGTCTTTGTGCAAAATTCACTGATGCTTTTCCATTCAGTCTGCAATCAGATAATGGAGCGTCTTCACCACAAGCAATTGACGTGCATTACCATATAGCCTAATCATGTAATAGTTTTTTATAATTTCATCTCCCTCGTGTCTGGCTATGCAGCAGAAGTCATACCAAACTGTGAGTTAAGTACTGTATTCCCTTCACAACACTTTAACACTGTTTTCCAGGTTTCTTTAAAGCGGCTATAATTGAAAGTGATGAACCTACAGAGAATTATCTCCCAAATCTACAGCTCCCCTTTGGCAGCGATAGTGGGTTTTTTCAGCTCTCTGGCCAGCTGTGTGCCCTCTTGACTTTACCCCTTGGCTTGCTTTCCTCACTTTCGTTTCTCTCTTCTCGTGCACTGATTCGTTTAAGCTGCCAATCACAGTGATTTCTTTCACCGACGGGCGCCGTCCCCAATTCAACATGCTGAATCGGCCGAAAGACCTCCAACATGGACAGACTAGAGTCGACATTGCGGGACAAACCGCAAAACATTAGGCCAACAAATGCTCACCGACAGCCCCAAACTGTCCGACGGCCGACCGTTGGCTTGGTGTGTCAGGGCCTTAAGCACTACTGCTTCCACCCGGACAACAATACAGCTAAACCAAATATGATTTTCGGGCATGCAGGTGACACGAAGAGTTTGAGCTGCGTTCGCCGCTGGGTTCAGCGCACATCACAGAGCGCAGTGCCGAAAAGCTCCTCACCAAGCAGCTAAACCAAGCTACAAACCTTGGTGGCGCGGCGCAAACCATTGGAAATAATGGGTTTCAGAGCGCAGTGGTGTCATTGTCACATTGTGTCTGAAAGGGTCTTCAGTGAATGAGAGGAGAGAGAAATGGAGAGTACTAAGAGAAAAATACTCAAGCAGGGGCAAAAAATGTATGAATTAATTAAATGAATGAAAACTGATGAATATTGGTTTATGCCAGATATTCATGCAAGTTCACGCCAAAGGGGCGAGCGCTGCGTGCCCTGCCAAACAGCAGCTAGTGAACACAGTGGAGCTAAAGAGCCCAGTATTTTCCTCAGGAGGTGGTGTAAACCAAAAACGGAGCTAAAAGGAGAGTGAATATTGTACTTACATTTGTCAGGTGGCAACAAACAACTTCAGATACATGCTAATAGGGTTGCTCTATAGCTCCAGGGTCTGCTGGATGTGTAAATACCGGTATAGGCCACTGATTTCTAACACGTTAGCCATATAAACTTTAAGATGTGATAATATGTACAGTGTGTTACAGCTTGTTGTGCTGCCCCCCAAAGCTGGCCAAAGAATCCCTTGACATGGGTTAAATATAGATTAGAAAACTGTTCATTGCCCCTGGTTGTTGCTAATGTGTAACGTTTCAAAAATACTTCAGCCCTTTTTGCCTTTTGCTAGGATTACAAACTGTGGGAATGGCTCATCGTTTTTACCACTCTTTATTTGGCATGCTTTTTTCCCTGGCTGAAAATAACAGTATTCAGCCTACTGTGTTGTTCATGGACATGGATAATGCCAAGTCTAAGCCAGAAACATTTCTTACCCCTCGTGGCACTATAACTGTCATGTTTTGGCTGTATGTTCTGTGGAGAGAGGAATGGGAGTTATGGGAGTCTTGAGAAAAAGCAAATCATTCAGCGACAACACAACTGTGTCTAGTGAATGTCATAAATTCTGGATTAGATGGAGAACAAATGGAGCCATGTGTCCTCAGTGAGTGGCTGATGAGGACACTCAGTGGCTATCATGGACACAGAGTGGTAACTGGATGTTTGACTGCACAAATGTGGTGTGGAGGTGGAGTAGTGGCGTGTGTGTGTGTGTGTGTGTATGTGTGGCTAGTGGGGTTTGATGAAAATATATCTTTAATAGATGGCAAAGACATTTATCACTCCAAGCTGTGTGTGTGTTTGTGTGTGCATTCATGCGTGTACTCCTGGGTCAATTTTTCCAGGCTTTTACATTGAAAACACTGTATTTGAAGGAACATAAAGTACTGAGTGACTTCAGTTTTTCTAATTACAACAAATGTATATTCAATTTATGATTACACTTGTGCAGACATATTGCGGTAAATAAATATGTCATTAAATGTAGCAAAAATAATATTAGATTTAATGTGATAAAAAATGTGACAGAAATTGATATTTCTGTTTTAATTTGCTTCTTTATTTATTTACTTTTGTTTAATTTTCCCTTTTATTTATTCATGAATTTATTTTTTTTAATTTTTTACATTTATTTATTTTTGCATTTACTTTTTATTTATTAATTTATGTATTATTGTACTTATTTTGTATTTATTTTATATTTATCGTACGTATTTATTCATTCATTTATGCACAATTTTCCCTTTGCATTTCACCCCTTATTTATTTCCCCAAACTTGTTTATTTCTGTATTCTTTTCTTTATACATTTTTTTTATATTTCTTTATGTATTTCTGTCTCATTATGCAAATGAGGGGGGCTGTCACTCAACGTTTATTTACTTTGATTTTGGCAGGTTCCGTCCTCCACAGAGGCAAGCCTAAATGGCAATATACCTCCTTCTCCAGTTACCTAGGCCTACTAAGCAGCTGATCTAACAACTATGGTCACAAATTAATTCATGTTATTGCCATAAATATGTGTTTTTAATATTTTGATGTTTAAAATATAGTGTTTGCCTGTACCTTTAGATCAGGCCAGCAAGCTAAAGTGGGATGGAAAAGGCAACAGCTCTGAAACTGAGCTCCTGTAGGGGTGCCCGAGGGTATACTGTATTTCTTGCCACTTTTTCCTTCCGTGACCACTTCTTTTTGCACCACTTCAAAATTGCTGCCAGTCAAAGTCCATCCTTTTATTGCAACACACATTGACTGCTCAAAGCACACACATGACTCACCGTACAGACAGGACAAGTACTCGAGGTACGGTAGCCGAGATGTGCCAATCCAAGGAGTGGATCTGATGCCAAGATTCTACTGATGTGAGATTTTACATCGAAATATGCAATATGACGCGGCTGGTGTGGTCCCAACGCAAGATGGTCTCTAGTTTTTTTATGTTATTAAAACGTAACTTTGTCAATTGGCAGAAGGAGACATGTAATTACTGTCGAGTTTGACACCTGGCAAACTAGTCGACTGCTGTGAAAAATAAGCTGTGATTGAACCAATGAGATCATTTGTGCCTCATCTGCCTCTGAAAATTGTTTGTATAGGCCTAACTAAAATGCCAATCTACTGACACTGGCATCACTCCAAATCATACGAGGACAACACAACTCCACATACAGGGACATATTACAAGGCATATTGCAAATGGTACACAATACATTTAGCATTAGAATTTCCAAAATGCCATTCATATCATTATTGTAACACATTTTGGCAGATGGTAAATTTATGTTATTTTGACCAGCACAGTCATTCAGATTCTGAGAAAACACTTTGTTACGTAGGGTAGAGTATGTCCTATTGTGGATATTTCATTTGTTAACTAGGCTCAGTGTGACCCAAGGTTTAAAATAAAGAAACAGCTCTCTTCCCTTTATGAGATCTACAATTGTTTGCCTTTTTATGTGCAGCGCCAAGGGAATTCCCCCACTGTTATACAGTAGCCTAATTTGTTAGCATTAAGGATTGTCATTTAAAATGTAAATTGGGATCACAGTTAAGGTTATGCCGCTGTAGGGAATGAATTAAAGATGAGTTTGCATGTTAAAGACGAGTCTTAGAGCTTGTAAGGAATGCAGTGGAGGAGGCTGTGATGTTTTATTACTGTTTCCTTTGAAACCCATTTCAGTGAAAGATAGTTTTACCTTTTTTTTCTCTTCAGTTTTTCATGAATACCAACAAAATTTGGCCAACAGAGGAAACATTTTGGCCCAGAATCAAAAGGTGCCATCTGTCCGAGAGCCTCGTGTCAGCAGTTTAGCCGTATCACACTATCTACCACATCTCTGTGATCAAGACATGGCTGCGGCTCAAACGCTCGCCCAGAATGACGGCTGGGGACAGAAACAGTGGGAGGAGAGAGATGCAATCTCAGCTCGCCGAGCGCTTTGATGTGAGCCAAGGCGTCCGTCGATTACAACAGCCCCGTCTTTTGTGGTCGGGGCTGTTTTTGTCCCTTTGGGGGGATACACCCCGCAGAAACCGGCTGCTGAAGGAAAATATATACGCCTCTTTTGTGGAGCAGTAAGGCTGGAAATGTTGCTACTGATGTATTTGATGGGATGTTTGTGAGAAGGGGGAGTCCGAATGCAGAATGTGCACCATGGAGCCTGTAGCTGCCAGTGCCGACGCATGCTGTCTGATGCTGTAGGCTGTCTACCATTTTCACTGCCAGTATCATTACATTGAGTTGGCGTAATGAGAAATTTGCATTTGAATACCGACATACACATGACTATTATTATCATATAAGGGAATTATGCCTTTAGTCGGGCTGTCAAAGTTAAACCTGCAGTAGGCAGAATATTTTTGACATCATTGGGCAAAAATTGCATAATAACCTTTCAGCATGTTGTAATTCAAGTGATCTGAGAGAAAACTAGACTTCTGCACCTCCTTGTGGCTCTGTTTTCAGGCTTTAAAAAATCTAGCCCGTGTCGTGGGGCCTTTGGCCAATCACAGGTCATTTCAGAGAGAGAGAGCGTTCCTATTGGCTGTTCATTCAACGGAGGCATCTGTCAATCACATGCAAACTCCTATCAAACGATTTTTTTTCAGATTACCTGTCTCATGCTCTACTGTCAGGATATAGTTTGTGACTGTAATAAAAATGACTTTTTAAAATATATTTTCTCCATTTCTACCCACTGCAGCTTTATCGCGATAATAAAATATAATAAATTAATTTTAACGCCACTAATTTCTTTAACGCATTAACGCAACTTGCAGTTTTTAGGTTGTAGCGGGCTCAGTTTTAAAGCTAAAGTGAAGATACTGGCATCATATGAAACTAGAAACCTAAGGAATCCATTGGTACCAACCATGTCATACTAGCTAAATAACGCTCCAAACTTGCACACAATTTTGGCGAGGAAAAACTGTCATGGCCATTTTGAAAGGGGGTTACTTGACCTCTGACCTCAAGATATGTGAATGAAAATGGGTTTTATGATTGCGTCATTTTAGGATTGTGATTGGTTTGATGATTGCATACAATTCAGCAGTTAGGGAAGCTGTAAGTTACTGGTCAATTGGGTGAATTTGTTCTTACGGGACATCTGAATTTCATTTGGTATTTATTAGGGCTGTCAAAGTTAACGCAATTATAACACGTTAACGCAAATTTGTTTTAACGCCACTAATTTATTCAACTCATTAACACAACTTGCGATTTTTAGGTTGTAGCTGGCTCCGTTTTAGTGAGCTATAGAGTGAAGATCTGGTATCATAGGAAACTAAAAAACCTAAGGAATCAATTGGTACCAACCATGTCATACCAGCTTGTCACGAAGGAAGCTAAATAACGCTCCAAACTTGTGCTAAATTTTGGCGAGGAAAAACTGTCATGGCCATTTTCAAAGGGGTCCTTTGACCTCTGACCTCAAGATATGTGAATGAAAATGGGTTCTATGGGTACCAACGAGTCTCCCCTTTACAGACATGCCCACTTTATGATAATCACATGCAGTTTGGGGCAAGTCATAGTCAAGTCAGCACACTGACAAACTGACAGCTGTTGTTGCTTGTTGGGCTTGAGTTTGACATGTTATGACATGAGCATATTTATACTGTGAGGGTTTCTGGACAATATTTGTCATTGTTTTGTGTTGTTAATTGATTTCCAATAATAAATATATACATACATTTGCATAAAGCAAGCATATTTGCCCAATCCCATGTTGATAAGAGATTTAAATACTTGACAAATCTCCCTTTAAGGTATATTTTGAACAGAAAAAAAATGTGTGATTAATTTGCTATTAATCACGATTAACTATGGACGCAGGTTCAAAACTGGTTTGGGGCCCCTCTGTGTGGAGTTTGCATGTTCTCCCCGTGTCAGCGTGGGTTTTCTCCGGGTTCTCCAGTTTCCTCCCACAGTCCAAAGACATGCAGGTTAGGTTAATTGTTGACTCTAAATTGCCCATAGGTGTGAATGTGAGCGTGAATGGTTGTCTGTCTCTGTATGTCAGCCCTGTGATAGTCTGGTGGCCTGTCCAGGGTGTACCCCGCCTCTGCCCAATGATCCAGCTGAGATCGGCTCCAGCCACCCCGCGACCCTGAATGGGATAAGCGGTTACGGACAATGGATGAATGAACGATGGACAATCACGCAAATAATCGGGATTAAATATTTTAAGCGATTGACAGCCCTAGCGTTTGTCTTTAACTAATACTCCTAGTTTTCCTGTCACTTCATCACAGGACCCCCGCTGACAGATATAAACGAGAGACAGCTCTAAAAAGGAAAACCACGTTACAGGCAGACTTCATATTTGCCACCAGCAGTGACAGCACCGCCCCAGGAAGTATTCGTCCTCGGCCCAAATAGTGTTAGTCGTCTGGAAAAACAACAGCAACACAGAGCATGTTATTACATTTTCGTTCGGGGCCAACGCACAATGCTGACAGAGACAGTACCGTTTTGGCCCGGAGCTAGCAGCAGACTCATAAATAACACTTGTGAATCCGTGAGTTGCTGCTGCGTGTTCTCCGGCTTTCACCAGCCCGACCAAGGCAAATGCGGTCCAATCGTAGGGTGTGTGTGTGTGTGTGTGTGTGTGGGGTGGGTGTGGGGTTCACACTGAACCCCCCGGGGAAAAAAAACTTAAATTGTTGCAGTTAATCCTGTCAGAGACATTTAGGATAAGCACATTATATTTCATTTCAATACTTGTAAAGAGATGCCACACTGCCTTCGCATCTTCATATCTGCTTCAGCTCATGTTCAATTCAATTCAACTTTATTAATCCCCATGGAGGAAATTGATTTAAAGGCAAGAAAAGTGCCTCAGACAACAAGATAAGGGACATAAAAACTGAGTCATGGTAAAAGAGAGGAACAGGCGCAGCATTTTACGAAAAACCAACTTCGGTGAAGTCTTCATTGTGTGGGCTCTGTTTTGAAGGACGTTTCAAAACCTTTTTTTTTTTTCCTGGCCAGCTGCTTAAAATAGTAGGTTTGAGTCATAAGCGTAAGCGGATAGTACATATGAAAGCGTGTGCAAGGGTGTTAAACATGGTGAATTCAGGGTTTTTACAAAAATAGCAGGCAAAAAGCCTGCTATTAACCAAGAGAATTGGGCTTCCTGGTAAGTAATCACACAGACAGTATTTGAAATTTCCTGTGAGAGACAGTGATTTAGTTTCTCCTGCCCTGCCATCATAGCTGTTTTTGAAAGATTGGCTTTAGTCTCCAGAAAAAGACATTTTTCTTTTCATGCCACCTCTCTGTGTATACCAGTAACAGAGACACGGTCAGTCAGAGAATGCTGCCGTGGAAGTGAAGCATGCTCCTGCTAAACTGTATGCTTTGAAAGTATAAAGAAAAGAAGAGTCCAAAGCCAATGGCACTCTTATGGCATCAATAATACTCCACTTTACCATAAGCTTTCTTTACAAAGCAATCAATATGCTTACTGTAATATGAAGGGATCGTTCCTAATATTGAGCTGCAGTCATAATTGATGCCTGTTGTGTAATCCTCATCTCAACCGTCTCATTCTTCTAATTATCTCCTTTGAGATTGACATAACTAGAGAAATCAATAAAATATAATGGCCCGTTTAAGCACACTGTACACGCGTTTAAAGAACTAAAGGCTCAATTCACCCGAATGACAAACAAAGCAAACAAACATATGTTCTCAGTGCTGTATTAGCCAGGTAGATAGTGGGGTTTTATTTGTCCAGGTCTGTCCATTAAAGCGGCAGTAGGCAGAATGTTTTTGGCATCATTGGGCAAAAATTCCATAATAACCTTTCAGCATATTGTAATTCAAGTTTTCTGAGATAAAACTAGACTCCTGCACCTCCTCATGGCTCTGTTTTCAGGCTTTAAATAATCTAGCCCGAGATGGGAGACTTTGGCCAATCACAGGTCATTTCAGAGAGAGAGCGTTCCTATTGGCTGTTCATTCAATGCAGGCAGCTGTCAATCACTCGCAAAACCAGATCGAACGGTCAAATTAGGCTGATCAAATATGGATTAATATTATGTTACTGTATTACCTATTTCTCACCTCAACGTCAAGGCTCCAGCTAGGCTCTGATTGGTTGTTTTCTTCTGCTCTGTGAAATTTTGCAGATGCCATTAGGAGCACCGGAGGACACCAGAGGCACATGATTTTTTTTCAGATTACCTGTCTCATGCACTGCTGTCAGGATATAGTGACCGTTTTATAAAAATAACTTTTTTTTTTAAATCATATTTGCTCCAACTTGCCTACCCCAGCTTTAATAGTTTTATTAACTGTAACAGTACTTACAAGGATATGGTTTAATTATAGGGACGAAATCCGCCAAAAGCAACATAACGGAGTGTGATAGACTAAAGAATTTGTTGTGAAAAGACACTGTTTGTTGTACTGTTTACTTCAAAGGGAACTACATTTCCTGGTCTCCTTTAAGAAAAAAGGTTTAACACCTTCTTGCAGCTTTACCTCAAAATGCATAATTGTTACAAATATGTCAGCTTAGCTGCCCCATTAATTTACGTCCATAACTTAAATAATGTAACAAACATAAGTATTTTAACCCAAACCATGATGTTTTCCTAAACCTATCCAAGTAGTTTTGATGCCTAAACCTAACAAAGTAGTTTTGTTGCATTTTTGTTTTTGTTTTGTTTCAATTTACAACATTAACCCCATGTTTAAAACGACAACCAAAATACGTTTCCCTTGAAACGTAACTGAGAATGCAGTTTAGTTGTATGGGAACATAATTTTGTAGGAGACAGGGTGGAAAAGGAGGACAGAACATTTTTGCAGCTAGCTGGTGAACATAATGGAGCAGTTAGCAGCTAAAGAGACAAGACAGAGATATTTCCCTCAGAAATTGGCGGAGATACTGTTTATCTCAAACACATCTTTAGCATATTTGCACCAACATTTCCAATTTCTGACTTATTGGCTGATATGATAACTAATATTGGCCAGTAATATTGGTGTTTTTCTATTCCATCGGTCCCTTATGTTTTTACTGTTTTTCAATTTCAGGTGATTGTAACTACTTCAGGCCAGAACTGTGAAAATACAAGCTCATGTAACAGCTGTCACCATGTCAACATGTATGATTGTATGCATCACTGACTGCTGTGCCTGATCTTTTCCTCTAAACTACCCAAATGTGATCTCAAGCTGTTAAGTCCCCACGCCATCATTAATATGTATGAGCATGTCAGTGTACTTTATTTAGACCTAACTTGCAAATCCACCTGGACCCACCTTTGAATATAATATGCGATGACAATGGCAACAGCATGATGTTATGATATATAATTTAAATAGAATGTAAAGGGAAACTTTGAACATGAGTGCAATGAACAAGTGGAAAAACTGAAAGACGGACGGTGTCTTTGACGTTTTATTTCCTTTAATCATAATTACAAACAGCTTTCGTAAAACATACGTGGCTGTAATCAATGTGTAATTGTGTTTTTCCAATACAACACACCACGAAAACTATATACCGTTCTGTACATGATTGTTGTGACCACCCACCAACACAGTGTTAACATCCAAATTAGCCGCTTTTCTATATAGGTCACAGAGCTCCTGGGAGCTTTGCTCAACCAGCGCTACCAGCATCGTGACATTTTTCTCAGCCACAAGGGAGCTCTGCTGAAGAAAATGTGTTTCAATGTTGGACTACAAGGTAACATTAGAATTTTCAACAGGGACCATCAAGAGATCAATGATTCATCACAGTTCATTTCAAGTGTGCATAACTCATGACCCAGGGGCTTCATTAGGCTCTTAGAAACTTTTACATTGTGTGCATAGATGTTCCACAAATAGTTCCTCATGAAAGCGTTAAGGGATGTGAAATGTATTCCGGTCCTTACACTTTAATTCACTGTTTGCTAGAAGCTGACACATTTTACTGTAGTGTGGTGGTACTGTGGTGATGTTTGTATTTACTGTATAGGCTACTGTACATACTTAAGTCATAAAATGAAAGCATGTTAAAGGGGAGCTACGCCCTTTTTCAAAATTCATACTTGTTATTCTTATGGTCTAAGACAGTCCAAAAAATATTAGTAAACATGAACAACTCTCTCCCAAATCCAAAAACTAGAGTACTAAACGTCAAACTTGTGATGTGATAAGGTATAAAGTGTGGAACCGCTCCATAGACAATGAATTGGGAGAGATGTCTAGATGACACTGAGAGCACCCAGAGGAATGTTCTGAGTATATGGGTACATTTTCTGTTTTGCAACTGATAACACTACAATAGAATAAAGCTCATTTGGGTAACAAAATCAGCCTCCCATTCATCGTCTATGGAGCAGCTCCAGGCTTTATACCCTAGATTTCCAAATGCTGCACGCTGGCCCTTTAAATGTGCTTACAACTACATTATACTGGAACTACAATCTACTAACACATATGCCTTAAATGACACATCACAATCACCGTGGAATTAAGTCAAGTATATAATTGTGTTAATTATGTAAATTACAAGTTGTGGACTAAGTATAGTTACACATCTAATTGTGAAACCACTGATTACAGTCTTCTCTTTAAACTAAGTGGAAATATGTTTCAAAGGACTCAAAGGTTTATATGGGAGTTACTTCATTCTCTGCTCAGGTAGACATTACTCCTCTATATCTTTACATATAGCAAATAGTTGTTTGATGCTATATCAATTCTCTAGATATCCTTCAGAGCAGTGATTCTCAAAGTGGGGTTCGGGGACCCCCAGGGGTCCGTGGCACTCTGTCAGGGGGTCCATGATATAATTTGCTATAAATTATAAAATTGTGCTGTTTCATTAAAAAGTACATATCTACAGATGGAGACCATTTGCACCAATAAAACAAACATATTGTGTCCATTACTCCCACCCACGTTAGCTTTGGGCCAATAGAACCTCCGATATGATTGTGACACATCACGTCAATCTGTCATGAATCAGTCACTTCACTCAGGGCGCAACGAACCGTTCCTGCTGCTTAGCTTAGCTTAGCTTATTAGCCAGCTAGCTAGCATGGAGAAATATTTGAGACAGTCCATTTAGTCACGTAACGCTAAGACCAAACTAGCTAAATTCAGAAAATATGAGCGACAGCGTTGGGAGACCAACATGCGGCATGTGTCTTCAGGTGCTAGCGGACGAAGCCATGAAGCCGGCCAAGCTAAAGCGACATCTGATTACAAAGCACCCGGAATATAAGGGCAAAACAAAAGGGGTATTAACATGATTCAAATTTAAATGTGTTTCTGTTTATCCCCATGAAACAGGTCTGAAGTATTTAGGTTGAAAAGTTTTAGAATACAAATAGTTCCAATGGCATCTAAGAGTACAAACGGTGGTTAGTATTATGCTTAATCGGTAAGAGGGGGTACTTGGAAATTGTTTAAGGGGTCCCTGGCCCCCCAAAAAAATTGAGAACCCCTGCTTTAGAGAACCTTTAATTAACTAAATGTCAGCATATTGAACTTGCTGACTATAGAACTGACACACTGCCTGTGTCAGAGGCTTCTGTATGACGCACCAGTGGCTGCATGGTATTCAGCCACTGTCCTGTGGAGATCTCTGACCTATGCGCTCCCTCTGGACAGCTGCTGCTGTCTCTCCTTTTATGTGACTTCATCAATCCGTGCAGTTATAGTCCCGATCTGTGGCCACTCTAACACTCTCTCTGGACCTGCGGGATGATTTGTTGATGATCACGGAGAGCATTTGTTCACTCAAGACGGGTACGCCTGAATGTGCTCAGCACAAGGTGGACCAGTGGCATCGCGTCTGGGACTAAATGGGCCAACTTGACCCTCTTTGGCTCTGCTGCACGGTGACTCACTGTCCATTTTGGGGAAACAAAATTGCTATCTATTTATTGCAACTTGGAGGTGCTGCCATAGATATAAAGCACACCACACAATTCAGTGACTGACACTGGTTCAGTGTAGCGACTGTAAAAGCATCTTGAGTGCTGCAGGAATGAGTCCTAATACCCGGAAATGAGTTAGCCTTTTACCACTTCCAGTTCCCTCATCTGGAAATCAATGGGTTTAGTGAATGGGTTTTTGACTAGATGCCTGAAATAAGGTCTGTGGTTACCACAACCTTAAGAGATTTAAACACTTTGTATGCGACATAAAATACGTCAGTAAATACCCCACTCGTGAATTATGAAGCTTACTTTGTCTTAAAAAAGGCGGTTGCTAACAACTGGCTGAATGAGACTACCAAACATCATTATGCTGAACGCTAGCCCGCCTTTAGCTTAGTGGTGGTGACGTAAAGTCACGCGACCATGGTGCAGTTCGGCAATTGCATTTACACTTCAAAAATCCTAAAAGTGGTGTTCATTTGTGAAGATTATCTTGCTGAACAAAACGCATCATAAGTATCATAAACGTTTGTTTGCCGCAGAACTTATTTTCTGCAATAATCCAAAATCCAAAGGAAATATCCCATTTGCTTTTTGTCAAGGGAACCAGTGCGATGCTAACTTCCGGGTTACAAAAATACGCCATCCCTGCAGCACTCTATATACCTCCTGGGTAGATGTATAAACTGTAGCTTTGTCCAATTTCAGGGAGCTCCTCATTAGACAGACTGGCTGAACCTGCACTTTGTGCCCAAATTAGATGGACTATAGTTTTGAGTGAGTCAGCAACTAAATTGATGATGAGGGTAGGGATGTCACGAGAACCTATACTTCGATACCAAGTCCATGCCAAAATTCTGAAAACGTGACAAAACGTTACTCGTTTTCCTACAGTACTGCAGGTACCATCAGGGCTCGTGACTAACGGTGTCTGAAATCAGTCCAGGGGACGCACCCTATTTTCTTCGCTGATAATGCTACATTATGAACAACAAATCTATGTTGAAATCGGCAGAAAAAGAGCTAGTTAACATTGGCTGTTATCAGCCAGTGGGCAGCAGTGTCCTGCGGAGCTAACAGCTAAAGTAAAAAGTGGCAGTAGATAGAATATTTTTGGCATCATTGGGCAAAAATTCCATAATAACCTTTCAGCATATTGTAATTAAAGTTTTCTGAGAGAAAACTAGACTTCTGCACCTCCTCATGGCTCTGTTTTCAGGCTTTAGAAAATCTAGCCCGTCACGGAAGACTTTGGCTAATCACAGGTCATTTCAGAGAGAGAGAGTTCCTATGGACTGTTCATTCAACGCGGGCAGCTGTCAATTACTCGTTAACTCCGATCAAACGGTCAAACTAGGGAGCGCTGATCAAATATTAATTAATATGTGAAAGTTTGCTCCGGCTGGTGACAGTACACTACAAGATGTTTCTGAGAACATTTGAGGAGAGAAATAGGCATTACAGTAACAGAATATCGATTCATATTTGATCAGCGCTGACCAGTTTGACCGTTTGATCGGAGTTTGCGAGTGATTGACAGCTGCTCATAGATGGCAAGGCTCCAGCTTGGCTCTGATTGGTTGTTTTCCTCCGGACTGTGAAGTTGCCATTAGGAGCACCGGAGGACACAGAGGCACATGAATTTTTTTCAGATTACTTGACTCATGCACTACTTTCAGGATATAGTGACCGTTTTATAAAAATAACTTTTTTTTTTTTTTTAAACATATTTGCTCCAACCTGCCTACCCCAGCTTTAACGGAGGTTGTATTAAGTTTCATTATGATGCGTTCAAGCTCTATAAAGTAATAATGAGTACTGGGCGAAGGTAAATTATAACATGATGTGTTCAACTGTAATCTTGTAAAGTAGTTTAATTTTTTTTCACAGCAATATAAAATAGATATTAGAGAGGGGATCAGGGTGATCTAGGGATATAAATGCTTTATTTTTTGCAAATTCTTTCTATTTTGTATAAAGCAAAAAGCTCTGAAGAATGTCAGTAATTGATAACTTCTATCGCAATGCACAGGAGTCATTTTTTGCAGAAGCAGCCGCCACAGTCGCCACTGCTGGTACCTCAGAATGGAACCTACCCACCACTTCAAATGGATTTGTGATCATTTCATACTGAATTTCAGAGCCTTAAGGTCAGTTAAAGCTGCACAAAAAAACTACTCTGTGTTCAATTTGTGCACACACGGTAACTAATTCTGCTTTTGGGAAAATAGTGATGGGGACTGCACCTGTCAAAGTCAGGCGGTTAAGGAAGTGTTCTCCTGTTGCGCTTCACTCTGCAGTTTAGTTTGGGAGGATTTGACTGCATCATGCATATTCAAGAGCACCTGTTTGCATCGTGGCATACACATTGAGGTAAGTGAGATGATCTGTTGTGCCACACGAAAAAGCAAAAACATTGAGTATAACCGCCTATCAAATTGGTAATGATGTTTTCACCTTGAAGGCCCTGAAAGTGGGGATTTCTTCATTTGGTCATGTATGAGGCCTATTCAAATGGCGGCCCGCGATCAGATCTGTTTACATCCATTCATCCGTTATCTGCAACCGCTTATTCTATCCAGGGTCATGGGGCGACTGGAGCTGATCCAAAGCAGACTTTAGGCGAAGGCTGGGTACACCCTGGATAGGTTGCCAGACTGTCACAGGGCTGTTCTGTTTACAAATAAATTCAATTTAAAATCAGAAAAAGAAAAAAATTCATGACTTATTATGTCGTGGTGCGAAAAGAGGACACTGGCAGCGCACGGACAGACAAGGCAGAGCAACAGCAGCAGCATTTTATTCAGACCATCACGGGGAAAGCGAGAAATATACACAAATTTATTATGTTGTACTTTATTTCCATGCATGCTGCTCAGAGTAATCACAGTCGGCGGCTCTTCTGGCAGCAGCATAGCATTTCTACCTCTTCTCTCGCACCGTGCGCACCCAGTGAGAGTTACTATGGTTACAGAAATGCTCTGCGTCTCGGAAACTTTCTGGCGATATACTATTCTTGATGCATTCTTGGATTTCATAGCACTTTCAATCTAACTCATTTAGACATAGTGAAGGTGGCCGTTTCTTGACTTAATCCAAGAGGTTAGGTGGTGTAAAGATGCAGGAAATTTGGTATAAATTATTTGATACGCTTATCAACATGGGAGTGGACAAATATGCTGGTTTATGCAAACGAAAAAAAAAATTAACAACACAAAACAATGACAAATATTGTCCAGAAACCCTCACAGGTACTGCATTTAGCATAGAAATATGCTCAAATCATAACATGGCCATCTGCAGCCCAACAGGCAACAACAGCTGTCAGTGTGTCAGTGTGCTGACTTGACTATGACTTGCCCCAAACTGCATGTGATTATCATAAAGTGGGCATGTCTGTAAAGGGGAGACTCGTGGGTACCCATAGAACCCATTTACATTCACATATCTTGAGGTCAGAGGTCAAGGGACCCCTATGAAAATGGCCATGACAGTTTTTCCTCACCAAAATTTAGCACAAGTTTGGAGCGTTATTTAGCCTCCTTCACGACAAGATAGTATGACATGGTTGGTACCAATGGATTCCTTAGGTTTTTTTAGTTTCATATGATACCAGTATCTTCACTCTAGCTTTAAAACTGAAAATGGCAAGTTTTGTTAACACATTATTATCGCGTTAACTGTGACAGCCCTACTTTTAATGTGAAAAAAAATCTGTACAGGAAGTGTTGAGTTTAATTGACAGCAGCTTACAACAGGAACATATACAGTACGGGATGTGTTGAGTGTGTTGAGAGCAGATCAGAAAATATTATCAAATTAGAAATAAAGGTTTGTCTCTAATAAGCCTGTTTAGAAAATAATATTAGCCTGGTTATCTCTGCCGTTTAAGGCCCACATAATAAACCTAAATCTTTACCACGTTTGTGCCTCCGTATATGTGCTTCAGTGTCACTTCAACTAATCCTGATGTTTTAACAGTAAACTCCTAAGAGTTATGTTTCAGAAGAGACCAAAATTATGGCGATGTTATCAAAAGGGTTAAAGAACAGGGACCATTTTCTGTCATTTTATCAGTTCTGCAAAATAAGCAAGTGCTTGGTGAGGGGCTTTTTAGACTTTTTGGAGTTTCTCTAAGAAGTGGGCCCCTTGGACCCGATCACATTAACGGCTTAATTTAACGTACTTACATAAGCTGTTATCTTGGAGCCCTAAAGCAAACATTTGGAGTGGCATCCGAGTCAATTTTCCAGAGTTAGAGATACATTTATTGATCCCAAACTTCTAGTGTCATGATTACTGATATTATAACTGCAGCTCATTGGAGTGTAAATCCTCAAACAGTTTATTTCCTACAAATACACAGTCTGCCTCCCTGTCACTGTCAGTTCAGGGTTTGTCCCACGACGCGACTGTCTGCATCAGACCGTCCTGAGAGACGCGTTCGTGTTTTAAAAAATACTGACAAAACTCTACAAGACGTTAGAAACAGTATCCTGCAGTTCGGCCTCCGTGAGCATTTTCCCCTTCAAAAGTAAAAGAAATTGTACCAACCTCCGCAAACGCAGAGCAGTAGATGTGGTTACCCACCGCTTAACCTCCCTGGGAGCTGATCTCCATATCAGCTCCTTCATGTTGTACTAGCTGTTGTTGTGATCCAGAAGGTTCCAGGCAGTAAAAGGAGGGATGAGCATTGAGAGGCTTATTCCCTGCTCCTGCTGCTCTACATGGGGGCTTGTCAAACTCAGTTTACGGGCTCGGTGCTGAGGTCTAGCCTAAAGCCAATAAGGTAGCTACAAAACCTTCATGAATATATAATTCACCTCCTGACTCTCAGTGCCTAAACCCATCTACGTATTGTGGTTAAATGAGGACTTGTTTCATTGTTCAACAGAGTTTCATTTAATAGTCTCACTTCGCCTGAACTTAAATTAAACATGGCAGTGCTGAGATGTTCGTTGTCAGGCGTATATGACTTCATTCTGCCCCAAAAGTCAATGCCACTGGGTTGAAATGCATTTTCAACATGTCCCCGACTGCTTATCTCTTGTTTAAATACAAGAATATCTCATCAGCCGGTCCTCTCTCTGCTCTAGTCTCGTACTACATCCTACATGCATCCCAAATAAATTAAACTGTAATTAAATGATTGGATGGCTCAGCTAGTAATCCCAGCCAAATGGGCGCTTTTATCTCGGGCCTGATGTTAAATGTGATGGAGACTCTCATCCTTATGCAACGTACACTTGCTGTCCTGTGAAAAGCTTGCATCTCCGAAATGTCAATAGGCTACTCTATCAAAAAGTAAGCACAACTACAAGCCAAGTATACCTTTCCGTAGGCCTATAAGGCAAGAATACTTAATTATAATTTTCTTCAGTGTATAGTACAAGTACAAGTAGACCAAGTATACTTAGACTTTTCTGTATACTTGTCAGTGTAACCAAGTATACTTACTTTTCTGTATACTTGTCTTGTCAATATGAGCCAAGTATACTTAGACTTTTCTGTATACTTGTCAGTATGAGCCAAGTATACTTAGACTTTTCGGTATACCTTTTAGGATGAGCCAAGTATACTTAGACTGTTCAGTATACTTGTCAGTATGAGCCAAGTATACTTACTTTTCTGTATACTTGGCAATATGAGCCAAGTATACTACACTAGGTTATGTTATTATACTTTTGTGAAGTGTATCTCTGATAAGTACATAAAAAGTAAACTGAAAGTATACTCTTATTTTAAGTTTAAAAGAAGTACACTAATAGCACACTTGAATAAACTTCTTTCGGTAAGGGAGCTGTCCCTAAGCTGTTTTCTTAACAGTCTTGCTTTAAAGGGGCACACATAGAAGCAAAGAGACAAAACTCTGGTGCTTTTTTGACAACAGCTGCTGGATGGTAGCGCTTCCTCCATTTTGGACTGAAAACGCCAGTCAGTCTGTGGCCATGGATGTATAAAGAGACGTCGGTAAATCAGAGGATCATTTTTTCGAGGTGAATCATCTTCCCAGTACGAACACTTAAATAGCCCTCATTTAAATCACTATGTCCTAAAAGTGGTAAAATTCACTAACCATTAACCACTAACTATTCACACCAGAGTTATTTTCCTCGGCATAACGAACGTGCATCAGACCCACGGGACTGCATCGCCCTGCACGCTCATATGACATATCCGGTTCTGCGGCTTTCTGCTAGCTGTATGCGGCTGTAATAATGGATATATTGGCTGTAATTCTTCACTTTTATTATCTTATAATACACCCATGGGCTGTATGCTGTAAGCCTGTACCGTGGTGGACTTATTAACGTCTCTGTTCCCAAACAACCGGCTATCGGCCAGTAGCTAGTAGTGCTAGTAGCATGACATGAACAGAATTTAATGTAGCTGTAGGCTATTTACTAACACGCAGGGCAAACGCACAGGACACAACCTCTTATACATCCATGGTCTGTGGTCCATTCGACAATGATTTTGGATGTCCACATGAAAAAGTTTGAGATTGCTCTCAAAATCTGTGTGCTGGATTGTTCTAACTTCCTTTTATGTCCATCGCTCACTCTACGCTCCTTTGGGAAGTTTAATAAATAATAAGTAAATAGTTATAATAGTATGCATATTTATAATATTTTTATTGTTCAACACAGACCATTTTGGTAGAGACATTAAAGTTATGACAATAGAACATAAATCATTTTGTTTTACTTTTATACGGCACTTTGTAGGTGGTTGTTTTACTGGTGTCTGGTAGTCACTAATGTTTACTCAGCTTGTTTCTCTTATAACTTAAGATGTTCAGGAGGATTTTACCGAAAACCAAATTATCCGCAAAGGTCTCATCCTCTCCAAAACAAATGGACCTAGTGATTGAAACTGGTAGAAACACTGAATAAAGCAGTTTCACCTTAAAAATCTGTGTTTCTCCGATGCCATTTGGTGGACACAGCGTTTGCTCAGCTTGTTTCTCTTATAACTTAAGGTCCAGACATTCAGGAGGTTTTTACGGGGAGTCGAATTATCCACAGAGGTATCCTCCTCCCCAAAACAAACAGACCTGCTGATTAAAACCTGTAGAAATACTGAATGAAGCAGTTTCAAATAAAAAAAAAAAAAAAGAAATCAGTGTTTCTCTGAGGCTGTTTGGCTTACACAGCATTTGCTCAGCTTGTTTCTCTTATAACTTCAGATCCAGACATCCAATGTCTAGAATCCTTCAACCGCTTAAAATATATAGTAAAAAACAACAAAGATCTAAAAAGAGTATCGTAAAAATGTGCTTGAAACTGGATTAAAAGTCAATTTAGGACAGTTTCTAGCAGACAACCACAACGCTGATGCATGCGCAAAGAGGATGGGCGCCATTGGCAGGCGACCAAATGCAATGTACCATTACCTTGATTCAAATTACAAATTTCTCTGGGTTTGAAAACTGTTGGAAACATTTGGAAAAATGTAAGTATACAACTCGACAAAATACATAACATAGGCCTAGTCATTTGCAGCCCTACTACGCAAGTGAGTTGCTTCAATTCAATAACAAGGTCTGCCTATTACCATCTTACATCATACTTAAAGGAGAATTGAATTGCAAATTTCATTGTGACAAATGAAAGGAAAAACCAACATTAAGTGTCCTAGTAAAGTGCTGAGGCCACCGTGAGCCTCAACAACGGCTTTATTTTCCTTGTCATAGACTGTCCAAGTCTCTGGAACTCTGGCACTGTGTAGAGGCCCAGACACACCAAACCAACATCAAAGAACTAGCTGCAATGAAGGCCAACTGTTGCGTTGCCTCACGTCACCTTTGTCTTCACCAACAAGTTGCACTAGAACACACTGCAACGAGTACAGACGACGGCCAGTTAGCACGTACGTTCTGCGCCTGCTTGAGATGAAATAAGTCTCCATACCAGCAGGCGGCGGTAGTCTGTATTTGTCATTCAAAAAGGGAAACAGGAAGACACGCCTGTCCACCAGAGGATAGCGTGTCAGTGTCACGTTTTGCCTCGCTGAGGCGTGATTACACACATGTATGAAGGTGTAATACCAAAAGGGGGAAACAAAACCACTCACTTAAAGGTTTAGGCAACAAAACCACTTAAGTTAGGTTTAGGAAAACCGTCATGGTTGGCCTTAAAATAAGTATGTGAACTTAGTAAAATATATACGGAAACATAACATTAGAACGGAAAACACGTCACAAACGTCCCTAGAAAAAAACATCACTTAAGGCTGGCCCACACTAAAAGATTTTTCAAATCTTAATACATTCTGAAAATGTGAGAAACCCCACACATAACGACATGTTATGTTAAATTTAACAGTTTTGTTCCTATAGTGTGTGGTGAGCAACGATTTGGCTAAAACCACACACTAACAGATTCATTCATGCACAACAAGAGTCCCGAAAAAAAAGGAAATCTTGTAAAATATCTCCCGATCAAACGTAACTTTAGTGTAAACAAACATGGCGGACGACGGGCAGGAAGAATTAGCGATGTTAGTTTTTGTGCTATTTTGTACTGAAAATTCAGGAAGCATGGATGGATGTTAAATAAACACTTGTGTTGTTTCCACAAATCAACAAGTTGGTCCTCCATTTCTGAGCTCCATCTTACTACTACTTTATGCTTCGCGTTTTGCATTAGCTCATGCATTAGCCGCGGCCGCCATGGCTATCAGTTGACTATCGTTCTTTCCCACGTGACTGCGTCGTCGGCTGTCCTCTGGGTTCCCCACACACAACGGGATATCCCATCGTAAATATTGAACATGTTTAATATTTATGATTTGAAATCAGTGCGGCCAGGATGGACTTTGAAGCCGCTCGAGGGACGTAAAAAACACTCCAAACATACCTCACACCACAGGAATATCTGGAAAGATAATCTTTAGAACCATCAAAAAATCACTTTGCTGACAATTGTCGGGAGGGGGGAATCGGGCCCAAAATCGGCTTGATTCTCGTGTAGTGTGTACCCGGCATTACAAAACAAAACACCGGTCTCCTGGTTGAAAGTCTATTGCTTGTTGGACCTATCCACCTCCCCTCCCACCCTCCATAAGCAGTCTTTCTTACGTGTTATTCTACGTCACTAGCTCTGAGCGTAACATATTTACGCAGATGCATTTGCTCTGCAGTACAGTACAGACTACATGGCGTACACGTGACACACCAAAAGCAAGAACGGCGTTCTCATTACACGCTTTTGCCTTGCGCGTTATCGTGTCATTCAAGCGCCTTTTTGTTCGACCGGACTGGGAAGCATCCACATGCATTGTCCTTTCGCCACTCATTTATTTTAGGTTTTTCTTGTACACCAGTGTGTACATGGTGTTCTCTAGACATCAGTGACATGAAAAGAAGACGTGATATCTGCACTCACACACCTCACACGCACTAAAATGAACCTGAGTGCCTTTTTTTTTTTTTCAGTATTCAAATCTCCAGCGAGTATCTATCCCAGTCTCGATCCCTGACCTTCATCACTCATCTGGCACATTCAGACTGGCAAGATTGAATGTTAACTTTTGTTTGCTTTGAGCCCATAATGAAAAAGATCATAATTATGTCAAACCAGGAGACGACTGCCTTTATGCAATTCATTCATTCATCTCCCCCCCAACCCCCTCCATCCCCTGTACAAGCAGAGCATGATAGCTGCGAGCAGCTCTCCTCAGATGTAATTTTGTTTGAACTAATGAGCGGAGAGAGAGAGGAGCCGGCTCGCCGTCTGCTTTTAAACGCCTTTGATGAATGACTCCTGTCCCAGTGGCTCGTGCTGTCATTAGCTTGACACCAGATAGAAGTGAAGTCCTAAAAGAAAATGGAAAATTGATTTACCTCAATTTTCATCCGGAGCAAATAGTTCATCCCCGTAATCCCACGCGACGGTGCACAGGGCGATTAGAAAACTGCCAGCGTGTGCTTCCTGTCGCGCTCATGTGGAAAGACACCATTCTAATCAGCAGTTATGCCATCGTTTCACCGTGCTGCACCACTATTAATGTGATATGAAAGACAGTCACCAAAGCTGCAGTCTAATTTGGTCGACGGGTCAATGGGACTTATTTGGAAAGCTAGTTCTATTCTAATTGTATTAGATTTGAGCATACGCTCTGGGCCTACGTGAAAGAAACGTGGTGGGGATTAATGCAAATGCTGAATATTTGATTTCCTGAGCCTGGACAAAGTGCTTGTTTGATTACATGGCTATATTTATCATTTATGGAAAGTCATGTTTACATAGAAAGAAAACACTAGTGTCAGGCTCTGCTACCGTTAGTGCTTTTTTTTCCTGGGCCTGTATGTTTAAAGCTGCTCAGAGTCAAATTTTGGTCTTAACCCCTTAATACGTTTTTACTTAAATACTAATTCTACTATAATATAATACTAATACTTACATTTTTCAGAGATTGCTTCAGATTTCAAGCTAGAATGAAGAGGAAAAACTGGCATGGCCATTTTCACAGGGGTCACTTGACCTCTGACCTCAAGATATGTGGATGAAAATGGGTTCTATGGGTACCCACGAGTCTCCCCTTTACAGACATGCCCACTTTATGATAATCACATGCAGTTTGGGCCAAAAATGATGCAGTGTTTTGAATGCAGTATAAATGTGTTATTTTCGTCTATTCTAAAATGGTGTATTTGAATAATTCTGCATACTGGGGTCCCTAAACAGTCTTGGAATGACATAAATTGGGTATCACTGTAAAGCTGAGACTCTTGTGGATTCAATGAGCCCAACTGTATTCATGTGTGATGATGTTAAACCCTATAGTAGTCATTTCATTGGACAGTTTCTTTTTTTAAACTTGACCTCACTGTATAAAATGACCTGTGGTGACCTCTAGGATAATCGCGGCCTCATGAAACTTTACAATCACAAACTACAGACCTAGGGCATTCAGAGAATGGATGGCTCTCCTAGGTAGATTGACAATTTCTGAGCAGTTTCCAGAACATAAGTGCTCACCATCCAATCTCCAAAGAATGCAATTCTTGCAGAAATCTCAAAATGTCAAAGGTCTTTGAAACCAATCAGCATGGCTTTTTCTATCGTGTTTCTCAAGGTCTTGGTGTCTTAATGTGGTATTTTGGAGGGATTATCGATCATTTTTATCAATTTTTGAGTGGTAAAAAATGGTTAAATTTAGCACCAAATCTGTGTATCAAATGGTATCAACCCAGAAATTGCTGCAACAATTTATGAGACCTGATAGAGCATGGGGATGAACATCACAAATGTATATCATCGTGTTCTATGCTCTTATACACTTTCACTCTTTATTTTAAATAATTAATTTATTAATTCATTTTTATTTCTTATTTCTGACTAAAACAACTTGACACACAGTGCTGAGCTGCATCACAAATTAATCTTCAGGTTCCCAGCTTTCAGATGATGTACACCAGTTCTATGTGACATCTACCGTTGATTATTTATCTCCCCCTGAACATCCCCTGTCCCCCATCCCTACCCCTCTAAAAAAAGAGGGAAGAATGGTAAGGGGTTAACTGCGTCAAAATGGGAAGAATGACGTGATGACATTTGCTCTTCTTCTTACAATTAAGAATAAGTAGCATAAATGTTCCTAAGTGTTGTGGTCTCCTAAGTCATTTAAAAGGGACCAGCAGCTGCATACTTTCAGTACTTTGGAAATGTATAATGATAATTTGACAAAAGATAAAAGGTCTGTCCCAATGCCACACTACTTTTATGACATGGAAAGGTTCATGGAATGATAGATTCTGCATGAATGCAATCAAATTTTCACATGTCGGTATGACTTTTCCTAATCTTTACATTAACTGCATCGATATGTATCGAGATATAAAATGTGTTCTAAAATGTTCTGTATTACATTAGCTGGGATTTGAAATATCAACCCGATCTCATGGAAAGGCGTAGAAATAGCACAACATTAAAAGGACATTCCGCCTGTCGTGAGAACGCATTTTATCCTTTTCACTTGTCATTTTTATGCCACGCAACAAAACTACAGTGATGGCTGAAGTTAGGCTTGGGGGTTACTGGACAATATTTGTCATTGTTTTGTGTTGTTTTCTAATAATAAATATAAACATACATTTGTATAAAGGAAGCATATTTGCCCACTACATGTTGATAAGAGTATCAAATACTTGACAATCTCCCTTTAAGGTACATTTTGAACAGAAAAAAAAAACGTGTGATTAATTTGCAATTAATCGTGATTAAATATTTTAATCGATTGACAGCCCTAATTTGAACCCAAACTATGATCTTTTCCTAAACCTAACCAAGTAGCTTTGTTGCTTGAACTTAAACCTGCAGTAGGGAGAATATTTTTTAGCATCATTGGGCAAAAATTCCATAATAACCTTTCAGCATATTGTAATTCAAGTGTTCTGAAAGAAAACTAAACTTCTGCTCCTCCTCATGGCTCTGTTTTCAGGCTTTATAAAAATGTAGCCTGTGACGGGAGACTTTGGCCAATCACAGGTCATTTCAGAGATGGAGCGTTACTATTGGCTATAAATTCAACGGCGGCAGCTGTCAATCACTCGCAAACTTCGAACAAACAGATAAATATTTGATCAGCGCTGCCTAGTTTGACAGCTTGATCGGAGTTTGAGAGTGATTGACAGCTGCTCAGAGACGACGAGGCTCCAGCTTGGCTCTGATTGGTTGTTTTCTTCCGGTCTGTGAAATCTTGCAGATGCCATTAGGAGCACCGGAGGACACAGAGGCACATTATTTTTTTCAGATTACCTGTCTCATGCACTACTGTCAGGATAAAGTGATTGTTTTATAAAAATAACTTTTTTAAATCATATTTGCTCCAATTCTACCTACTGCAGCTTTAACACAATCGATCTTTCGGGGGTTGTATTGGGCTCAGTTTTAAAGCTAAAATGAAGATACTGATAGCATATGAAACTAGAAAACCGTTGGTACCAACCATGTAATACCAGCTTGTTGCAAACGGGACTAAATAATGCTCCAAACTCAAGATATGTGAATGAAAATGGGTTCTATGGGTACCCACGAGTCTCCCCTTTACAGGCATGCCCACTTTATGATAATCACATGCAAATGATGTACATTTTAACCCAAACTATGATCTTTTCCTAAACCTAATCCAGTATTTTTGTTGCATAAACACTTCTTCTGCACTGCAGGGGCTTGCACAGGTGCACTGATCACTCGTGTTGCTGGACATTCGTACTGTAGAAGAACTCCAAGGCCTACATTTACTTCGAAATGTTTAGGCCTAACTCCAAATTCTCACGAAGTCTAAAAGCATCTACTCAATCACAAGTGTTTAATGCGGAATATTTGAAAGTTTTACTGGCTCTGGGAGAAAATATATTTGCTGGTTCAGTCAAATTTCAACAGGCAGGGGGCCAAACAACTTCAGTTATTATGGATAACTCCATCTGAAAGTTTTGCTACAGACAAAAAGTTGCATTTAAATTTTAAGTATGCCTTAGGTATGTACTTAGTCGGAAAGTTCTGGGCAGCAAACCATTCGACGTGGGTGTTTCTAGGGGTGAGCTGGGTTGTGTGAGGACGTCGGAGCAACAACAAATAGAGGAAAAACAGTGGCAAACAAAAAGAGGAGTGAGGCTAAATGAGCAGTGGATAGCATCTACCCAAAATACGACAAACACCATCATTGTTTTTTTATCGCACATTGGCTGTGTTCGCCATCTGTTTCTTCTTCTCTGTTTTGACTTTATGGATTCCGGATATCTCAGCCTGAGGCGGGATGCCATTTCAATGCAGACAGCTCATCAAGGCGAGTGACAAGTGTTGAGGTGTGAATGTGACCAACGGGGAGAGAGGGAGGAAGGCGGGACTAAAAATAAAACTCCAGTGTTATGGTGTGAAGTTATACCCTCACCCCTCTGGCACGTTTTCCTATTTCCCTTTTTATTGTAATTCCCTTTGTGCTGCGTTTCTTGTACGAGAGGTGCTATTCAAATAAAAGTTGAAAGTTCAGAGAGCTCCATCTGCCTACAGCAGTGGCAAATCAGTTTTGCAGTTTTTTTTCATTGGGATGAATCTACCACCTGTGTTGCAGTCACAATAAGTGTTGTCGAGACAGGTGATTCACATTTGGCGGCTTGAAAAGCTCTCAGCAAAGCCCCATCAAGGAGAAGCTGTCTGATCCATTAGCCAAGTCCCCCAACATTCACACTCTATATATGAAGCCGGTGTCTGTCTCGTTACAGAAATAGAAACACATTGTAGCCATGATAAGTTCTCTAATGGAGCCTAGTTAAAGTTCAATTTACCTTCTCACCTTCTTCTACTTTTTTTTTTTTACTGCTAATTACTTTCGCCTTAAGCTCTTTTTCTTCTTCCTGGTTTCTTCTATCATCCAATTAGTCAAATCCATATTGGATTGAATCAGCCAGCCAATAAGCCTAACCTCTCTCTCTTGTATGAAGGATCCAATAACTAAGCCGTGCGTTCTTTATTATAATACACCTAATCACCTGTTCCTAATATCCTGCTGCCTCCGGCACATTGCTGTTGTTTCTTCGCCAATACTCAGTTATTGTTTTTAGTCATGCTTGTGTCAGGACTCCGGGGATGGCACTGCCAGTCAGTCTGCTAGTTGGTCCACCAGTATCAATAAAATATTAAACAGAATAACATATCATTTCAGTTGAAGGTAATGTTACATGTCTACATGTGCTTTATGGACTTGGAAAAAGGCTTATGACCGTTCCCCCCAGGAAGTCCTGTGGGGGGTACTGCGGGAATACGGGGTACCGGGGTCGTTGTTACGAGCCATCCGATCCTTGTATAACCAAAGTGAGAGCTGTGTCCGTATACTCGACACAAAGTCAAACACGCTTCCGGTGGGTGTTGGCCTCCGCCAGGGTTGTCCCTTGTCACCGATCCTGTTTGTGATTTTCATGGACAGGATCTCAAGGCTCAGCCGGGGGAGGGGAGTTGAGTGTCCGGTTTGGGGACCTCAGAATTGCGTCTCTGCTCTTTGCAGATGATGTGGTTCTATTGGCATCATCAGACTGTGACCTTCAGCACGCTATGGGGCAGTTTGCAGCCTAGTGTAAAGCGGTCGGGATGAGAGTAAGTACCTCAAAGTCTGAGGCTATGGTTCTCTGCCGGAAAATGGTGGATTGCGCCCTCCGGGTTGGGAGTGAGTCACTGCCCCAAGCTAGGGAGTTCAAGTATCTCGGGGTCTTGTTCACGAATGAGGGTAAAATGGAGCGGGAGATGGGCAGGTGGTTCGGTGCGGCAACTGCAGTTACAGTATGTGGGCGTTGTACCGGACTGTTGTGGTGAAGAGGGAGCTGAGCTCTTGATTGACCAGTCCATCTACGTTCCAACCCTCACCTATGGTCATGAGCTTTAGGTAGTGACCGAAAGAATGAGATCGCAGATACAAGCGACCGAAATTAGTTTTCTTCATAGGGTGTCTGGGCTCAGCCTTAGAGATAGGGTGAGGAGCTCAGACATCCAATGGGAGCTCGGAGTAGAGCCGCTGCTCCTTCGCGTCAAAAGGGGCCAGTAGAGGTGGTTCGGGTATCTGATCAGGATGCCTCCTGGACGCCTCCCTTTAGAGGTTTTCCAGGCACGGCCAACTGGTAAGAGGCACAGTAAGGCCCGGTAAGGGTAGAACGAGAACACGCTGGAGAGATTATATATCTCGGCTGGCCTGGGAACGCCTCGGGGTCCCCCAGGAAGAGCTGGAAAACGTTGCTGGGGAGATGGACGTCTGGAATTCCCTGCTAAGCCTGCTGCCCCCCGCGACCCGGCCCCGGATAAGCAGAAGAAAATGGATGTATGGATGATAATGTTATTTTTAATACACACGGAAATTGCTTAATTGAGCTGCTTAAATACAAATTTAACAGTATGGGAGACATATGTCCATATTTTTAAGATGATTTCAAATAAAGTTCTGTAAAACTGAAGAAGTTCACATCAATAGATGATTTGGCAGGTAAAGGCACATTTACAGGACTCATCCCTGTAGCACTCTATTTACTTTTACTTTTCAGTCGTGGTACTGGCAGCTTAGTAGGCTCAATACTGCTGTACCACTGCTGTGAAATCAGACCAGAATCAGAAACTGGTCTTGCTCCCTCATAATCGACAAATTCTGCTGTGATCATCAATAACCTTGAATGAGTGACAAATAAAAAACATGAAAATGTGAAACACTGGCCTGCAAATATTATATGTCTAAGGCTTTTATTGTGAAAGGTTAGAACGGAAAGAGTAGATCTGGTCTGCGCTGCCTTTGTCAAGGTTGAAAGCAGTAATACAATTTGCCATCTTGGTTCGGACTACAAAGCCTCCTTGTTGTTGTTTCGTAAATATAGGCGCAACTCAACCCGTTCCGCACAATGTGATCAGTTCATGCCTTTATTCACGGTGCAAAAGCTCAGAAAATCAACCTCGTTCAGGAAAAAAAATAAAAATTGCGTCTTGTGTGAAAGTACTCATGACAAAAACAACAGTTTGAAAAAAGCCGGTGTGTAAAGGCCTTTAAAAGAGCAAACTTCTGTTTCAAAATTTAGCCTCAACTTTGGAGCGTTATTTAGCCTCTTTTCCAACAAGCTAGCATGATGGTTGGTAGCAATGGATTCCTTAGGTTTTTCTAGTTTCATGTGATATCTGTACCTTCAGTAGCTAGCTCAGTTACTTCAGTTACTAGCTCTAAAACTGAATCTGCTTCTGAAGCAGCCTCTGAAAGACAGTGAAGTCGGTCGGGATGAGGGTTAACAGTAAACAGAAATAAATAAAGTTACAGTAGCCTACACGTGGTCTGTAGTGAATGTGTGAAGTTTGGTCCGGCCTGGAGTTAGATTCCCAGTCCAGACCTAACAGTATGAATACAAACTTGACTGAACTGACTGAAAAAAAACTAACAACTAACAAGCAAACATTGCAGTTTCATTTCACAAAATATTATTTCAACAATATCAACTTTTTATCATTTAGTTTAAAAAGTTTAAAGTCAATTAAAAAGAACACGTTTGAAATGATGAAGGGCTCACATGACGGCGTTTGTGTGGGTACACCTCTCAGAATAGAGCCAGCCATACTGATTAAGACTGCGGAAGGCTCTGGATGAATGAAAATAAAACGTCATACAGTATGTATCTTTTCTTGTTTTAGTGTTTCTTTGACATCCTAACCGGCAGACTTAAAATACGGGTGCTCTGCCCAGCGAGGTTTAACTCAACCAATTTCTGACACCCGACAGCTCTGCCTCGGAGAAATGTTTTTATAAGTAAAAAATCCAATTTTCTGTTTTCCTGGATGACAACATCTGCCCGTCCTGTCTGCCTGTGAGAGAATTGAGATGACACTTCTAAATAGTATTTTCATAACTCAAGTTCGGCGAACAAAACTCACTGGTACGCCGCCTATCTAAATAATCTACATCTATATATGAGTCTGTGTGATTTATTTACACTCCACCTCCTCCACGTCTCCTCCCTCGTCTGTCTTCTGTCTCACCTCCTGTGGGAGACTGACGGGAACATCAAGCAGACCAGACTGAGATGCCAGACCCACCCCCCATCTGCTTCCTTATTCTTTTGTAAATTATCCGACTAATTTCTTGTTTGGGCCAGGTTTGTACTCATGCATTTGACACAAACCCTGTGGATCACTGGCATGCTGCTGTCCCTGAGAGTTCCATTGTTTTTGTACATGTCACATATGAAAAAGAATTCCTGTCCCCCTTTGTTAGTGTTGCTATGACTATCAAGCAGCCCTGTTGTCGCACTGCACATATTCAGTTTACAACTAGAAAAGTGCACTCAGTAGAATGCAGCTCTCTGCCAGGTGTGTCTGCTCATTCATTTGCTAATGCCGGGTACACGCTACTAGGGCTGCATGATTATGGCCAAAATGATAATCACGATTATTTTTGATCAATATTGAGATCACGATTATTCATAGATTTTAGGGACAAAATATTTTTATTGCAATTTCACATTTTAAATAAACAGACAATTCAAAATGATTAGGACATAAATTATTGTATTTTGATTTAAATATTTGCTTTGATTAAAAACTAGTTCTAATCATATTTTTTAAGCTGCTTAGAGCTAGTGTTAGGAAGTTAAACAGGTCATAATTCTCTCACTATTATCTATTTTATATTGCTGTGAAAACATCTCCTTCAAACAACTGGATGTATTCAAGTTTCTCGCCAAAAACTACATTTTACTAGATTACATTTGAACGTATCATGATAGCGTTATAATTTACCATCGCCCCATTACTCATTTTTATTGAGTACAGCATGAACGCACCACAACGTGCTCCGTGTTGTCGGCAGACGAGGCGGTTACCGTGATTACTCTGAGCAGCATGCATGGGAATTAATTACAATATAAGAAGCGTCTGATCTGATTATAGAAGTTGTTCCAAATGTTTTCAAGGTTGTTCCTCCACGGCTTTTTTTGGACTTGAAGTTGTGACATATTGCAGCTTTATGTCTTCTTCAAAAATAAATAATATTTTTCCCATTTGTTAGGGTGATGACATCATAAAATCTGACGATGACATTAAAAGCTTCATTCGAAAAACCTCATTAGAAGCTTCTGACATTCGGGTAGCCTACAGAGCTAATCAAATGAATGATTTGTAATTAATGTTATTCGACAGCCTGATTTTCATACAAGTAATATTCATATTGGTTTCATAAAACACTTTTATAGTACAGTATGTCACATCTTTGCTGAGCAAGAGTTTTGTGCGAAAGGAATGAAAGACCTGTCTCATATAGACGCTGGTTGAGTTCAGTGATTGAAGCAAATTAAAGCCTGGGCTATTAATTGCAGTTTTACAGAACATTAGAGCACCATGCACCAAATCCACGCTTTTGATCCTCATGCACATGGTTTTGCCCTGCTGTGCCAACTGTAGTTACTGTTGCTAAGCTATGATTGGACAATCTGTGTTCAGGGGAGGGGTTTACCGATCGGTCAGTTGGTCTCTCTTTTAAATGTGTGAAGCCACACTGAAAAACCCACAGGGCTAAATATAGGTATTATGGAATTATTCTAAAAGATAAATAAATAAAATAGAAAAAAATAATAATAAAAAAAAAATCATGAATCCAGATATTTAGTCACTTCAACCCCCTGCACTCATGTTACATCAAAATACATTTATTTTATTATTCTGACGAAATTAAATCTCTTATTTCCCCAAACAGGTAGCCCCTAGGTCAACACCTCCATGGTCTGGCTGTGTGTATTTCACCAAAATATCTCCCTTATTTGGGATTTGACATGGAACTTCAGACTACCATGTGAAGTACAGTAAATGCGTCCATTTTGGTGACCTTGTAACCTTTAATCTAGCGCCATCATCTGGCCAAATGAGTGTATTTCCTTACACCACATACTGTATGTATTCATCCCTGATGATAAATGATCCAAATTCTGTGCACATCCATGGTCCCAACAAGAAGAAACTGTGACCTCTCCTTTAGTGCCACCATCAGGCCAAACTTCAGCTGTATCCCTGAGTAAATATTGTCCTCTGCCGAGCACGATGTTGTCTGTGATGGTAACAGCTAACTGAGGAGATGATTAGACCTTGGCGTAGGAGTGCTTTCTTGCTTAGCTTGTAAATTTCTATCATGCTTCAGCGGTTTATGCTAAAAAATGGAAGCAATTGAGGCTTGGTAAAAGTGGTTTCAATCAGCATTACTGCAAGGCACTGATGCTCCGAATCAAATTCATGCAGTGATAAGCATAGACCTCGTCTCTGGGTGATGAGCAGGACCAATAGAAAAAGCCACAACAAGAGCTTGCAAGGTTATTGACCCCCCCCCCCCACCCCAAACACACACACACTGACAGAAACACCCACATGCGCATCAAAAGAGCGACATGTTGCTGGAGCTGTCCTCGGGCAGCTCTTGCAACATCTTTTCATTCTGGTCACTGTGTAACTTGACCTTCTGCATTGTGGCAGCTGGTTTTATTGGGAGGCCACAGCCTTGGGTATTGCGGTGTGGCCGTCACATAATGTTGAACGCAACCCACATCAATTGTAAAACATTCTTTTTTTTTTTATTTAAGCTCTGCTTTGTTCCCTTCCCATGGAAATTTTGCACATTTAAAACCTGAACAATATTGACATCTAGTGGTTTCAAATTAATTAATATACTGTTGAATACAATTTAATTTTCCTCAGTTCAATGCAAACATATTACAATTAGGGCTGTCAATCGATTAAAATATTTTATCGTGATTAATAGAATTATTGTCCATAGTTAATCGCGATTAATCGTAAATTAATCGCACATTTTTTTATCCGTTCAAAATGTACCTTAAAGGGAGATTTGTCAAGTATTTAATACTCTTATCAACATGGGAGTGGGCACATATGACAAATGTATGTATATATTTATTATTGGAAATCATTTAACAACACAAAACAATGACAAATATTGTCCAGAAACCCCCACAGGTACAGCATTTAACATAAAAAATATGCTCAAATCTATGGACTATGACTTGCCCCAAACTGAATTGCATGTGATTATCACAAAGTGGGCATGTCTGTAAAGGGGAGACTCGTGGGTACCCATAGAACCCATTTTCATTCACATATCTTGAGGTCAGAGGTCAAGGAACCCCTTTGAAAATGGCCATGCCAGTTTCTCCTCGCCAAAATGTAGTGCAAGTTTGAAGCGTTATTTAGCCTCCTTCGCGACGAGCACATGTTAGTATGCTGTGGTACCAATAGATTCCTTAGCTTTTGTAGTTTCATATGATACCAGTATCTTCACTCTAGCTTTAAAACTGGGCCCGCTATGACCTAAAAATTGCAAGTTGTGTTAATGCGTTACAGAAATTAGTGGCGTTAAAACAAATTTGCGTTAACGCGTTATTATCACGTTATTATCACGTTAACTTTGACAGCCCTAGTTTGAATGAAATAAATTGGAAAGTGATGAGAGAAAAGAATGTATTCCACACTTTAGAAAAAAATAGTCCAAAGGTCTTTTCAGACCAAACGTGAATAATTACGTAAAAAATTCAAACCCAAACTCATTCAAACCCATCTATCTCTATGAGCCTATCCACACAGAATCTGAAACTTACGTATTTCGTAGTACAGGCTTTTTTTTCCCACAGCTGTTTCGATTTCTGGGAATTTCGGATGCCGATAAAAAAACAAGCCGACCAATAAAATAATGACTTTTGCTCATGTGACCAATCGATGTTCTCGGACGTCAATGTCATAGAGATATAGACTGTAGATTCAGCGTTTTTTCACATTAAACTCTGTGAAATTACAATTGAGTTCGACCAAAGCACACTTGGTGATTGTTGGAAAGAGTAACGACAACGGTTTAGGTGAGTTTTATTTTGTTTCTCTCCAGGTTGAATTAAGTGTTTTACGATGCTCCGCTACGTACAGCTGATCTCAACATAAACAAAAATGCACTTGGATGATGGCGCAAGTTGAACGGAGTGGGGGGGCAATTGTACTCGGGCTGCTTGGCGGAGGTCTGCACTCTCCGAGTGTCATTCTAGTTATTATTATTACCAGCAATGGAAGCATATGAACTCACTGTCTTTGTTTGAGAAATCCACTTAGCCCCGGAGGTATAATAAACTGACCATTATAAACTGACTGTTATTGTATTAAAGGCCATATATCACATATATTACACACATACATATATGATACAACACAATAACACATTAAACATCTCACACAATGTGAAAGATGGTATTTTAAGTAGTGGTCACATTTTAGATTCTACAATAAGTTGAATTTAACAGTGGAGCAGAGGTGGAAAGAGTACACGAATATTGCACTCAAGTAAAAGTACTGTTGCTTTCGAGAAATTTGACTCAAGTAAAAGCACTCGTGTAAAAACGTGTAAACGTCACTGTGTTACAATTTCATCAGCTAACATTTACATCTCTCTATTTTTAGATGAAACTTTTTAGATCTTCTCTCAGTGCTTCCAGGCAGACGTGGTGGTGACAAGCACTGAAAAGGAGAGTGTGGTCACAGTGTCTGTTGGAGTGTCAAATAAATGTAATTTTTGTGTCACCAAGATGGTCCAACTTCAAAATGTCAAGGGCAATCACTGAAGATTTCCCTTTAACATGGACAAACCTGCTGTGAGTGTGTGTGTGTGTGTGCGGGCATGCCAATAAACACTGTTGAACGTTTCTGAAAGTGTTTGCAGTCGCAGGAAATTACTTTTGGCAACATTTTAGCAGCTGTAGAAAATAAATTGGGGAATGGTGTTGGACAGTTTTGAGTGAAAGCATAAACTGTATGTGCGCAGACTGAAACGCTGAATTAAATAAGAACAATTCACTTCTCTGCTGACGTGCTGTGACATGAATAATGAGCCGATGTTCAGCTTTCAGACCGAGAGTAAATAATGTCAAACCTTTCCTATTTATGACTCCATGTTGGTACTACTCTGCATTACCAGAGACATGCGATGAAATATTTAAGATACTCTTGTCAAAAAACATCTTCAAGTGCTAGATGAGATAAATTTCCCAGGTATAGCGGGAGGCTCTTCTTTCTCATGCATAATTCTCTGTGGACGGCGGGTGAAGTAAGTGTGCTGCTGCGGCCGCCGTCGCTTGTCAAGACACTCAAGAGGCTATTTGTTATTCCTCCTCTGTGAGAGCGACTGACATTTCCCATTGGCAGTTGAAGCACATCTAGCCGTGCCCTCTGCCCCCTTCATCTCCTGTGGTTTGCTCAGCTGAAATGGGACAAAGCTCACGGGGGCTTATAGAAATTCACGGGGGAACTCCGGCCGAGCCACGTCCAGGGGTTTTCTGACAGATGTGCCGTGGTATTGTGGGACTGCGATCGCCCCCGGAGACTGGTGGATCACCTTATTACATACATTTACACAGGAAGAGGACGCATGAAGATAATAATAGTGGAAGCCAGCAGGCTAGTTAAAACTTTTCCATGCTTCCATTCGGTGCATGGATAGAAGATGACGAAATCATAGCCATACTGTATGTATGGATTTAAGCTTCAGTAGGCTTTATTACTGAAAGGGATGAATGTTTTCCCATGACATGATCTGTTCCTATTATTAATGCTGTTTTGATTGTGTTATAGCCATTTTCACATTCACCCTAACAGCCCGGACACACCAGGAATGTCAGGAGCGCGTGGCGGCTGCGTTACCTGCTGTTTTTTATTTCGGCGTCCGTGTTAACAGGTTAGAGCAGCCACACTGCCCGCGTGAGGCGCGCGTCTCAGCTGCCTCCCGTCTAGAGAATAGAGGTCTCGCCTATTTTTGACGCGTGCCGTGCGCGTCTCACAGCAGCAACAGACAGTAAAAGTGATCTATTGACTGTATATTACATCATATCAGCTACATTACTACAGTTTTGATGTCTAGACATCTGTAGAATATGTAACAGACAGTCAAGGTGATCTATTGACTGTATATTGACATCATACCAGCAAGACTTTACTACAGTTTCGATGTCTGACTGTCTAACACAAGGCTTTTATTCTGAAATATGTGCCGGACACTGTTGTAGAACATACCGTGACTTGGAGAGCTCCATGAATGAATATAGTACAGAGTTTTAATTGTAGATTATTACTATTATTTACAAATTACCACACGTTTCTTAACCTTTCTCGGTCTAAAATAAATATAAATGATATTTATAATGAAATCAAATGGCCATTAAAAGGCAAACTCTATGTAGAAAGAAAGGGCTGACAGCAGCAGAAACGCAGCTGACACGCAGCTGAAATGCAGCTGGTGTGAACGCCCGACGCGTGAATCACGCAGCCACCACGCCACGCGCTCCTGACGTTCCCAGTGTGTCCGGGCTGTTAGTCATTATATAGCCTAACAACACACAGAGTTCACTTATTGAAAGCATTGCTACTGCTATTGCTGCAATTTACCTGGAGAGTGGAACAAGACAACGGATTCCAGCCAAAGTCTGTTTAAATTAATGTGAAAACAGAAACTTTTGAACTACCAACAACACAGGACACACTGCATTTTGTTTTCCACAGTTACTTCTGTTATTCAGCCCGTTCGCATGAAAAGGCGTGTAAACGCCACGATAATGTGCAATGCGTTTAGCGTGCAATAAGTACGCCTTTCTTGATTTCCACGTGTCATTTGTACGGCATGTGTCCTGTACTGACTGCAATGTAAACGCATCCTCGTATAAATGCTACGGTAAGAGTTAGTGACGTAGTATAAAAAGTGAGAAAGACCACTTATGGTGGGAAGGTTGGAAGGTGGATGTGCCCAACAAACACTGTCACGTGATTTTTGTTGACGCTTTGATGTGACGTTTTTTCCGTAGCTGTTTCAGTGCGTGTTTTACTTAGTTTACTTACTTATTTTAAGCCCAACCATGGTGTTTTACCTTACCCTAACTAAGTGGTTTTCTTGCCTAAACCAAACTTTCAATGGCATACAAATGACACTAAAATGCGTACTCATGACACGCGAAAGGTCTGTGGTATTTATACACCTTCCCGTGAGACCTGGTTTGGTTGTTCCACCGTCTGCCATTTCCGCTACCAGGCATAGTAACTGCAAAGAACTTAACATTGATACTCTTTGGTAACTAGCTACCGATAGCTACCGGAGAAAACAATAGCGCTATCCTCTTCCTGTTTTGGTTGTGCAATGGTTGACACACTTCCTTCGTGCTGTAATTGGAGCCTTCATTTTCCCCGGGAGATCGCACTCGGCAGCAGACGGAATTGCATAGTGAAAGCGAGGCTTATAGGGAACCAATGTAAACGCTGATGGTGTCATTATTCTATAGCCATTAAGGTCTTTGCACAACAAGTCTGTATTTGTCGTATGCGTTTTTTTAATCCGTCATCCGATAGAAAATGTTACGCACAGAAACCCGGCACACTGAGTGCGTTTTATTATTCTATTTGTTGTGAAAAATCGCATTACAAGTCAAAACTGAATTAATAACGTGACTGCAATGGATAACGCCAGTCCAAAACGGTCCTAATGAATGATCGGCATTAGCAAGAAGCTATCGTTTAGTTGCCTAGAGCACAATCACTACTGGCTAATCTTTCATACATCCTTTGTGTAGCGATCATCCCTGATTCCAGGCTGTTCTGCAATCACCTGCTGCAATCTATCTTTAATTTCCGCATCTCTGTATTCTTTTATTTCGTTATCGTAAAGTGCTTTGTGCTGGGAGACGGAGTGAATGGTTATCAGATGCCATTTTGGATGATGACGTTTGAACGGACGGTGGCTCTGAGTGGTCAAACAACCCTCTAAAAAACCCGTTCTGAAACCTTTAATGACGGACGAAAGTTTTGGAGCGGGTGTGTAAACGTGATTGACACATCAGCTCATATTTAGTTTTAAACGTGCAACAATTTTGGACGAAAAACACGGACTTTGTGTGCAAAGGCCTTTACATTGTGCAATTAATATTAACTTCATAATGATAAGTTAAAGCAAAAAAAAAACTTGTCTAAAGAACAAAAGTATTGTCTTTAATTATTTTTGCCTATGATGAATTATACAGCATATTATAATATGAAGTGAAACTAAAATAAAATGCAGAGAATATTCAGTAAAACTCAAGAACAGTGACTGTAAGATGATTGGTTACACACACCCCAGCTCTCCTTATGGCTTTGGTTGAGCACATTTTTTCTTGTCTACCTCCATTTCATAAATTGCATCACATGTTGCCACCAAAAAAAGATGTCATTTAAAAGCATATAGGTGAATTAACAGAGGGCATACATTCACTTAGAGCACAGAGGCAGTAAGATATAAGGTGCACTTCAGGTTTTCTGAAGAGGACCACTTAAAGGAGTACTACAAGACCAGCAGAATTCTTAGAGATCTGAGGACCTGCCTTCAGATGATAAGAAATTTGCTCTTCATTCACCGCTAGTGCAGAGCGCAGGTATAGGTCATCAAAAAGTGTGCAAGGAAGCGATTCACCATGTTTCTAGGCAACAACAGTCACAGAAGATTAAGAAGAAGACCATTTTGTGTATTGTGATGCATTTCAAAAGAAGGCCCTGGCAATCGCCATTCAGACCAGACGGTGACGAAAAAAATGGAAATCAAGAAGGGTTTGAGTGCATGAAATGTTCTGTCTCCCTATGCAAAAGAAGAATTCAACTTGGTCGGAGAGTTAAGGATCCAGGACGAGAGGTTGGACAAGAACCTTGCTTCGGTCGCTGTCTGCCTGACGCTTCTGGCTACGTCACATACAGCGGTTATCTCCGTGGTTGCGCTTTTGAAAGGTTAGCGGCATCCAAGGTCAAAGTTGAAATAATTTTTACTTTAAGCGCAGCGTTCGGTGGCAATTTTGAGTGGTGCACCACGCTAAGAGTAGCGCTTCCCCCTGGTTGGGCGCCACCGCTCTCCCCCGATAGTAAAACAATGGCAGAGCCAGCGCAGAACGGTTTTACGACTGATCATATGGGGTCAGCTTTAGTTGGAAGAAAAAACGTTGAATAAGGGTGGTGAGGAGGGTTGGATATGCATCCGATACTGCCCAAAATTCGGTATTGGCGAGTACGCCAGTCTATGCACCAATCCGATACCATAATTTATTAACCCAGAAAAAAAATCAACTTGTTTAACCGGATTATTTTATATTGTATAATTTTTTTTATATTATGAATTTATGTTCTTTGTAATTGATAAACTGAATAATAAAAGAAAGTTCTATATCATTTATTCTCTGTATGCATTTGTTCGCGTTTTACAAAGGGTTTAACCTGAGCCGGGCCATACAACAAAGATATTAATCATATCACATCCATACATGGTCAGTAGTAAACGGCTGTTAAAGGGACTGTTTGTAACTTTCTAAGCGTATAAATGTAGCAGGTCGGTACACATGCGCGCTCGCATATGCGCGCTCGCGTGTGGCCGCTGTCTCGTCTCCTCTGCCTGCTCGCCTTCACTCAGACAGCGCGCGCGTTCTCGCGTACTCGCTCCACCTATAGACGTGAACGCGCGCTCACTCCACACTGCAGAAGAGTTAGTTTGGCTCTGAGAATATCTAGTGAATGTACAGTGGACGTTTGTGCAGAAATAAATGCTGCAGCTCCTCCAGACCAACAGAGGTTTCCCCGGTCTTGGGAAGTAACGGGGCTCCGCAGAGAGAAACGTTACCGTCTCGTCTGCGTCACGAGTTTCTCGCTGGGGAGCCCCGCTGCTGAAGCCTGCGCTGAGGCAGGAGAAGCAAACACAGTATCAGCCTTGATTCATGGAGAGACCTTCGTCTGGTCAGCTAACATTACTGCCAAGCAGCTGAAATATAGAGTGATATTGTGCTTTTAGCTGACGTGTGTCGCCTCACTGTTTTGAGCGATGCTCGTTCATGTCCATTTAGAGCGAGCACAAGCACGAGCCCGACGCTGACTTTCGTTGATTTCACGGCCACAGGTGTCGCTGTTAAGAAGCATTTCTGAAAGTTACAAATAGTCCCTTTAAATAAAAAAAAAATAATTACATTATTATTATAATAATTTTTTAAATCACGCTGATGTCGGATCAGTACTCGGTATCGGCCGATACCTCAAGTTCAGGTATCGGGAAGGAAAAAAAATGGTATCAGAACATCACTAGTGGTGAGCCAATGTTCAATGGATATAATGCTCCTTGTACTAGACCACAATGCCAAAAAACAGTGCGAGTAAAGAGATTGTAGAACTCAAAAAAGACATAGAATGCTCTTTTAGTAATTCAAGACTGGATGAACTGATAAAACTCATTACCCAGAGGGTGAGGAACAGGGTTTAGTAGGAGCCCAGCAGCTTATTTTTGCCCAGGGGCCTCCTAGCAGGTAAAACCTGGCCATGGCTACAGTCTATCTGAATTTTGATTGATTTAACTGTCCTCCACACCACATGGTGCCCAGCCTGAACAAGACATTTTACAGCAACAACAACCAATATGATCACATGGCAAATTATCATGAACAGATCCACAAATTCAAAGAGGAAACATTTCAAAAGGTCTAATTTACATAACAGAAAATGTCCTATTTGAAGGATACAGGGCACTCTCTCTGACACACATTTTCTCACCAAAACAAACAAATCTCCCCTTTGAAAAGGGGAGCAACGGCCATTTTAAAAACATTGATATTATTCTGGAGACTATATAACATGGCACGATGGAAAAGAATACTGCAACTTGCTCATGTACACATTGCGAGGGCGTGCCCGGGAATCCACAAGATGGCAGCGTCATCAAAGAGTATAGAAGCAAAGAGGCAAAACTCTGGTGCTTTTTTGACAACAGCCGCTAGGTGGCGCTGCTGTATCACTGCCGCAATTTTGGACTGAAAACACCAATGAGTCTATAGCCATGGATGTATAAAGAGACGTCTTTAAATCAGAGGATCATTTTTTTGAGGTAAATCAACTTCCCGAACATTTAAATAGCCCTCATTTAAATCATTATGTCCTAAAAGTTGTAAAAGTAACTAATAGCTGAATCCAGAGTTATTTCCCTCGCTATAATAAACGTGCATCAGACCCACGGGACTGCACCGCCCTGCACGTTCATATGACATATCTGGTTCTTCCTGCTAGCTGTATGCGGCTGTAATAATGGATAAATTGGCTGTAATTCATCCCTTTTATTATCTTCTAATACACCCATGGGCTGTATGCTGTAAGCCTGTACCGTGGTGGATGTATTAACGTCTCTGTTTCCAAACAACCGGCTATCGACCAGTAGCTAGTAGTGCTAGTAGCATGACATCAACAGAATTTAATGTAGTTGTAGTCTATTTACTAACCTCTTATACATCCATGGTCTGTGGTCCATTGGACATCCATTTTGGATGTCCACATGAAAAAGTTTGAGATTACTCTGAAAAATCTGTGTGCTGGATTTTTCTATCTTCCATTTATGTCCATCGCTCACTTTACGCTCCTCTGGGAAGCGGCCGGGCAAATTTTTTTAATAAATAAATAAGAAGGTAAATAGTTGAATATATATAATATTGTTCAACATGGCCATGTCGGTAGAGACATCAAGTATGACGATAGAATAGAAAAAATGTAGTTTTACTTTTGTACAGCACTTTGTAGGCGGACGTTTCACTGGCGTCATTATGGTAGTCGACTCGACTACAGTCCAAAATGGCGGACGCCTAGGTCTGCTGCTGGGCGCTGCCGTTGCAATGGAACGTATAACTGACTTTCACTTCTTAGCAATATATAAATATACATTCTTTGGCGTCATCACGGTAAACAGTTAATGCCTGTCAGTGTCGATATGAAAGGAGTATAGAATTTCAAAAACATTTGCAATATAAACAAACACGCTGTCACTTTCTGAATCTATTTTATGTTAACAATAAACACTTATAAGACAGACATAACCCTGTGTTTAACATCACAACACTCTGAAATTGTGGGTAACTCCCTAAGGCAAAGTCTGCAGAAATACAAACGGAAAGTGTTCATAAAGGGCTCAAAACGTCTGCGAGAGAGCCCTCGAGGACTTCTTGACGATTTGACAGTGGGACAGCCCTAAACCCTCACGGACTTGGCGGGAACGTGCCTCAAAGTCTGTGAGTGTGGACATTGGGATTGAGCCACAGCCTCCAGAATAATATCAATGTTTTTAAAATGGCCGTTGTTTCCCTTTAAATAAGTTAGTCACTAACTAATATTTTCGTTTGTCCATTCAGGACGTTCAGTTTCATTTAATATTCTCAAACTCCACATTCGCAAATGTCCCCTCCATCATGCATGCAATGTATCAGCTCAAGTGTTTGACTGACCTCTCGGCTGTTGCCTTGTTCCGAGGGTTGGTGGGATGTATCTCATCCAGATGCACGGCCACAGCGGTTGGACTGATACCGCTCCTCTTTGATTGGACTTCCTGCATAACATCCGCATCACGTCGAGAGGTCCGGGAGGTCAGCTCTGTGACGCCCCAGAGAAAATGGGGATGACAAAACACAGCCGCGCTTTAAAATGTTATACTGTTAAAAAGTTTGAACTATTGTAGCTGTAGCTTTGAATTATGCATGCCGTTCATTATTCATGCACACTCATAAATGCATTATTCAATGTGCAAAAAAAAAAAAGTCTGGTGTTCTTTCGCACAATTATAGCTTCAGTGGAGAACACTGACATTTTATATAAGAGTTCATGGATGGTTAACCAGCGATACGGGTGGCTCCGGGTAACCAGTCATCACCGATCATTTGGAAAGCGAGGCGGTTTTTCTCTTCCCTTCGGCTGAACATGTCTAACCTCGGTTTCAACCATGAGCTCTGTTAATGAGCCGACATCCCTTCTCTCTATCATCTACAGTCTTATGGGCCAAGAGGTGGTCAATAGCATGACAGGAAGACGTCTCTCTCGGGGGGCTTTAATCAATACGCTGGACAGCTCTCCCTCATGTTAGACGCCCTCAGAGCAAATCCAAGGTCAAAGAAAATGTTGCTAGTACCCAGTAAATCTGACAACAGAAGAGTCCCATGGTGATGATTGCATGGAGATGAACTCATTGCCATCTTACACAAAACAGGCTTGTAAAGAGTTTACAGAGGGACACAGGTGGAATCTAGCACAAACTGACCAGAGGGGAGTTTCATAAAGGCACAGAACTAAAGCACAGCGATTCACAGTGAAGAAAACTGACGACTAAACTAAACAGCTTCAGAACAGCAAACATATTATGGACAATGAAAATAATAAAACAAAAACTAACAAAATCACTGCAACTAATACAGTTGTTCCGATACTGATACCAGTATCGGAAAATGTGTCCGATACTGATCGGGTATCAGCGAGTACGGTATTCTATGCACCGAAACAATACCATAATTTAATAACCCAGAAAAATATCGACTTGTTTAACCCCTGGATGTATAAAGAGAACTTGATACAGCGTTGGAGGCGGGCTCCCATTCATTCCTATGAGAGTTGCTCAGTGGCGCGTGAAGCCAAAATGGCTCGACCGCCGAGAGAGAAAGTACCCGGATCATCCGGCGATCTTCCGCATCCATTGGGCCCATAGAGCAGGTGCAGTAGCGTTTCCTTTAACCCCGCCTCCCGACCCTCGGTCCAGCCTCGGTCTGGGTCTCATTCACATGAACGGAGGAAGGAAAATAACTCTGGATTCGGCTATTAGTGCATTTTACAACGTTTAGGACCTAATGATTTAAATAAGGGCTATTCAAGTGTTCGTACTGGTGAGTTGATTTACCTCAAAAAACATTTGTCAATATTTCACAGTGGAAGTAAGTAAGTAAAATGGCGATATGTACAGTATCTAAGGCTTCCGTTTCGAGGGGTGGCACTAGTGCTGCCAATTTCAACACCAGCAATCTTATAAAACATTTGAAGACGCGAAAGAGCATGACGACTTCACCGAGGCAAAGGGGAAAAGGGCGGACCGCAGCAGCAAATGTTGGAAAACACATTCCAACAACGAGATAAATTCCACAAAGATAGCCCAAAAGCGACGAAGATAACCGACAAAATTGTGGAATTCATTGTTCTGGACGACCAACCCGTCAGAAATATGGGATTTTGCCACTTAAAGCAGCAGTGGGGTTATTTTTATAAAACGGTCACTATATCCTGACAATAGTGCATGAGACAGGTAATCTATAAAAAATCATGTGCCTCCTTGTCCTCCGCTGCTCCTAATGGCATCTGCAGGATTTCACAGACCGGAGGAAAACAACCAATCAGAGCTGAGCTTGAGCCTTACCATCTCTGAGCAGCTGTCAATCACTCGCAAACTCTGATCAAACGGTCAAACTAGGCAGCGCTGATCAAATATGAATCAATATTCTGTTACTGTAATGCCTATTTCTAGCCTCAAATGTTTTCAGAAACATCTTGTAGTGTACTGTTTAGCTGTAAAATGAGAAAGTTTGTGACCCGGAAGCCATGTTGAGATCAGTTGAGGAAATACCAAGCATCACCCACCAGCCGGAGCACAGCCAATAGGAACGCTCTCTCTGAAATGACCTGTGATTTGCCAAAGTCTCCAGTCACGGGCTAGATTTTTTTAAAGCCTGATAACAGGCATAAATCTGAGGTCTAGGCTACTTTATGTAAATCAGGGACGTCCAGCGCGACTCGCCGCCTCTGGAAACTCCCGAGAAACGTCTAAACTAAGCCTTGTCGATACAAAATAAAGACAGATTTAGCAAACGCATGGCTTATTTCTCCCATAAAGTGTTTTCACAAACACATATCGGTGAACAATTTTCGTGATGTAAGAGAGGAAAGTTTCTGTGTGTCCGCCTCTTTTTAAAAGAATCAATGCGAAGGTGACAAGTGTGTGTGGGAATTGATTTTTATGCCTTGGATATTTGATTTTCACCTCTGCAAACTCATTTTTTTTAAGTGTGTGCTGTACCGACATCTGGCAGTTTGTGAATTCTGTAAAACACAATTAGCACAGCAGGAATTATGCATGGTGTGTCATATAGATAGATAGATAAATAGATAGATAGATAGATAGATAGATAGAGATAGATAGATAGATAGACAGCTGGATGTACATGTCAATCGTATGAAAATACTTTAGTCTATAATCGAGTCCCGAGTGTCAGCCTGGCAACGTAGTGAGTGTTACCTGTAGGACACCATGCAGAATTACAGATGTGTTTTACAGAATCCCCAAACTGTCAGATATCTGTACAGGACACACTTCAAAAAAAATAAACTGAGGCGATTAGACAGAGAAGTAAGTGATCATTTCGATGTACACTGTAAGCATGCCTGTAACACAATGTATTGATCATTGCTACTTTTTTCTCTCCCAGCAGACAAGTGATCCCCAGTACAATAAAAGGTCAAAAAGCATTGTGGTTTCCTCCCCCTGTTGTTTCATGAATATACAGTACACTATATATAGTTATTGGTCCAGTAAACTTTATCAGCCATTTCTAATCAATAATATATTCATTAAATCTCTAATATGAACAGCAGTCTTCATAAACACAATATAACTGTAACAATGACTATTATATAAAAATGAACGGTCACAATGTTAAAATAATAACAGTACTTTACTTTTTTTTTATTAGCCTTTATTAATATATGGTATTTTAATGCAGGCTAATAAAAACAAGGCAAAAATACCTGCAGAAGATCATGAAATAACTGTAATAAACACATTGGTTTCTGATTGGAGAGGCTGCTGATAGAACAAATAAGGCACCAGGATTAATCTAGCCTGGCTGTTGGCCTGGTCTGGAGCAGGATAGCTGCACACAATAAATCTACATGGTGATTTACTGCTTTAATCAGGATAACTGGAAAAACCCGGCTTAATCCGCTGTCTTAGTTTTTGTGAAACAGCCCCTGGAAGACAGAGTACTGTGGATATACAAGCTGTTGTTATGATACATACATGGGACCATTTTCACCCCACTCTTCTCACTCACCACTTAGCTTCATTCAAGACCGCAATGTCGCTGTGAAAATATCCGTGTATTGGAATGATCAGATGAAGATGAAAGATGCAAAATGAAAAGAGCGTCTGTGTTTGCCCTCTTGACTGTACTCGTTTGCTTACTTTGCTCACTTCAATTTAGGTAAATGTCATCAGCTGGAGTCCTGCAGCTGCATCCTCAGGTGTGTGCTACATGTGTGCTCCCTGGGAACACGCCCCCGGAAGTAGATCCCAAAGAGAGAGTGATTGATTAGCAGGAGTTCCCCAAAATAAAAGCACAACATAACAAACAACAACTTCCTGTATTAGTCTGTTCTGTCCAACTTTACACAGTCAAATGTGCGTGTCTTTTTTCACCTATAGTAAGTGACACAGGGGATGCTTTCCAGGCTCCTCACAGAGTGGCATTGAAAATGCTCTAGCCAAATAGATCATTAGTTTTATTTGAAAGCAGCAGTGAGTAGAATTGGAGCAAATATGATTACAAAAAAAGTTATTTTTATAAAACGGTCACTATATCCTGATAGTAGTGCATGAGACCTGTAGTATGAAAAAAAGCATGTGCCTTTGTGTCCTCTGGTGCGCCCAATGGCATCTGCAAGATTTCACAGACCAGAGGAAAACAACCAATCAGAGCTGATCTGGAGTCTGCCGTCCAGCTGCCGTCCAGCTGCAGTCTAGCTGGCTGTCAATCACTTGCGAACTCCGACCAAATGGTCAAACTAGGCAGCGCTGATCAAATATGAATCAGTATTCTGTTACTGTAATGCCTATTTCTCTCAAATGTTTTCAGAAACATCTTATAGTGCACGGTTTAGCTGTAAAATGAGAAAGTTTGTGACAGCCATGTTGAGATCAGTTGAAGAAATACCAAAAACCGCCCACCAGCCGGACCACAGCCAATAGGAACGCTTAATAGGAACGCTCTCTCTGAAATTACCTGTGATTGGCCAAAGTCTCCCGTAACTGGCTAGATTTTTTAAAGCCTGAAAACAGAGCCATGAGGAGGTGCAGAAGTCTAGTTATCTCTCAGAACACTTGAATTACAATATGCTGAAAAGTTTTTATGGATTTTTTGCCCAATGATGCCTAAAAATATACTACCTATTGCAGGTTTAATTGCAGTGCTTTCAAAGCACATACTGTACAGTATGTTTAGCGCAGTACTGTGTAGATACCTTAGACTGAGACTGAGCTCATCTTAATAAGTGCATCCCATGTCAAACTGTGATCAGTGTGACATGCAGCACACTGACTCATGTTCACAGTTCAGCTGTAAAGAAGAGCTGTCAGGGAGGAGACACAGTGTTGATTGACTGGTTAAAAACTAGCCTGACCAGGACCAGGCTTGTCTCGGGGGGATATGTTTCCATGGTAACTTGGGTCACACTCAAAGACTGTAGCCTACGTAAGAAGTGGACTTAGTCACCGTGACGTCACCCATTTGTTTGTGGAGGAGCTGTTCTGCAGCCTCGAGTTCGGCATTTTAGCCTTTGCCATAATGGTTTTTGGCCGTCGCCGTCTTGTTTTTGGCCGTTGCCATCTTGGTTTTTGGCAATCGCCATCTTGTTTTTGGCCGCCGCCATCTTGTTTTTGGCCGTCGCCATCTTGTTTTTGGCGTCACCATCTTGGTTTTTGGCCGTCTCTATCTTGTTTTTGGCTGTAGCCATCTTGTTTTTGGCCTTCGCCATCTTGTTTTTGGCATCACCATCTTGGTTTTTGGCCGTCACTATCTTGTTTTTGGCTGTAGCCATCTTGATTTTGGCCGTTGCCATCTTGTTTTTGGCCCTCACCATTTTGGTTTTTGGCCGTCGCCCTGAAATTAACTTTCATGAACTGAAAACACACTGTTAAAGTCCTAAGATGAAATCAGTCAACGTTGTCAATCACAAGGTAGCCCCGCCCTAAAGCATCCCCTGCTTTATGGTCTATTTGACTCTAAATGGGACCATCATTTACTAAATGAATATCAGGCTGTATTGAAGAAGACTTGAAACTAGCAATTGAGACATTGGTTTGTGGACTGCTGTTCCGAAGCCTCAAGTTCGGTATTTTAGCCATCGCCATCTTGTTTTAGGCTGTCGCCATCTTGGTTTTTGGCCGTCGCCATCTGGTTTTTGGCCGTCGCCATCTTGATTTTGGCCGTTGCCATCTTATTTTTTGTCCTTCACCATCTTGGTTTTGGCGGTCGCCATCTTTTTTTTGTCCGTTGCCATTTTGTTTTAGACCGTCACCATCTTGTTTTTGGCTGTCACCATGAAATTAACTTTCATGAACTAAAAACACATTGTTAAAGTTCGGAGACGAAACCAGGCAACCCTGTCAATCACAAGGTAGCCACACCCTAAAGCATACCCTGCTTTATGGTCTATTGGTTTAAAGTTTAAGGCGCTTCAGCATTGGCTTCACTTTTCAGAACCACAGGTTGCCCACTGGTCACATGTACTTAAAGCTCCTTTATGAGACCGAATTTCCTAAAATTAAGCCAGACTTACTGAAGTACACCTGATCTAACTGGTAATCTTGCTTTATGAAACACCTCTTTGGACCGGGCTAGACTGGAGGGATGAGTTGTCATGGTAACTTCAGTACAGTAAGTATGAAAACCTCCTCGAATGTGAAACAGAATTATTAGATATATTAGAAAGCATTATTAATCACCAATGGGCAAACCCATTTGCCAACAAATCAACTCATACAGACAACAAACATTCACAGTACACAACAAATACACAGTATAACAAATAAGTAACACCATAAAGAGCCATTTGAGATGTGATTAACAGCAGAAAGTTGCTACATCTAAAGACCACATCCAAAAGTGTTCATTAAAAAATCGGAAATCTGGAGCAAAAGACCTTCTGAGTCGCTCCGTATGGAACACCGAGGAGATTTACTGAAGCATCCCTGGCTTAACTAGTGCTCTGGCCCCCTGTGTTTGCTATCGTTGTTTGTTAGAAGTGAGGGGATCATCATTAACTGGAAAAACTTCTTTGTCTTCTCACAGCTGTGGACCCCCACCAAGGGAGCAAGAACTCATGCTCCATCACCCCCATCATGGCTGACTCTCACTCAGCTGTTTCTGTGTGCACTGAGAGGAAGAAAGAGAACGCCTGGATGTGAACTACAGTTTAACTGTTGCCACTGATATTTGCTGTTAAAAATCAAGTGATTCTATACTACTCAAACCTCCAATATCCAACCCAAGACATGACTGCACTTTCACATATTCTCTGTCGCACTCATGACATGAGATGGTTGGTATGCAGCCCGGGCTCCTTCAAGAGACGAACAAAGATGAGGCGAACGCATGATGGATAGTCGTCCTATAGTGTACAAAATGACCAGGACCAGCGAGGCACTTCGCTTGGCATTCGGAGCCTCCCACCTGTCTTGTCAGCCTAAATCACAAAGTGGTGCTGCAGCACCGGAGAACATCCTCTTCCCCCTCCAATTCATAAATTCACTCCATTTTCCAAATTAAATTCTGATATTGTATATGATCACTGGCAGGCAGGTACACTTACAAGAAATAATGAGGTATAAGATTCAGGAGCAAACAGGAACACTAACAGCAAAAACAAAGCCAACAACAACATGATTTCTAGGTAAATGTATTATCCCTTATTAATATTTGTCTGCCTCTGCATCTTTTAAGTCACCTTGAAACACTTACTTCCACTTCACTAAACCACAAACTTTTATGTAAGGGATAATGTACAGCGAACCAGTCATTGCTGTGGGTTGTCGAGGAGTGGACCCCAACGCGAAGCGGCCCGAAGGGGTTTATTCTACAACAATGACCCTCTAGCTGTACATTATCCTGCTTATTAAGACACAAAAACGGTCCGCCAGAGTCCGACATCAGAACTGCACCCAAAGCAATGGTCTGTTATACATAGCAACGGTCTGCTATAAAGAAATACCAGACAGTAGAACGCTGTGACTGAACAATCAGAATCAAGTATTCAACAAAGCCGTGTAATAATTCCTGTTAAACCTCTGTATGCAATAGTGGTTACTGGAAACTCAAAAGCTCTGCACAAAATACACAATACAATGGAATGCAGCAATTATGGGAAGTTTGTAACTACACTTTAATAACTGCTTTTCTGGTTATAACGTGCCAAATGTCTCCTGTAAAAAAAGGTATACACAATCCACAGTAGGTGCAAAATAAGTGAGGGATAATGCCCGACGAGGTGTCCATTATCAGGAATTATTTAGGCCAGAACCGCCCGATGCGTAGTCCATTAATTCCTGATTATGGACACCTTGAAGGGCATTATCCCGCTTATACCATGGTCACTTGCCAAAGTTTTTTTTTAAATAAGACCATTAATTTATATTTTCACGTGTTTTGCAACCAAAGTCTAAAGTTGTTCCACAATGCATTCATTCCATTTCCCTGGTAACTTCGCAGAAGCAACCGCTCTACCTCCAACCCTCTGCGTCATCCATTAATTCTTGATAATGGACACCTCGTCGGGCATTATCCCTTATGTAACTTACTCGTTGCAGCTTGTGTCTTACAGTCTCCACTCTGTGATGGAATAACTTTACACTCAGTTTACAGACTTTACAGACAGTTTAACTGGAATTACTTCATAGGAGTACATTATCAGGAATTAATGGACACCCAGCAGCCAATCAGAATTGAGTATTCACCCAGACCATGGTATAAAACTGCCTTAACTCCTTAATGTCTTGAATGAGTAGGCCTATCTTGTTCCAGTCTTGTGTTCTGACAGGATGTATGAACTAATCTATACTCACTATCCAATATCTTTTCTATGCATTCCTCTTTTTAAAAAAAATAGTTACAGTTGTTGATAATGTACAATGTACTCAACAGTATAGGTATTCATCAGTCAGTAAAGATCTCAGTAGCAGTTCTGTTTCATCATTTACATTCTTATCGTGGCCTGTTCCAAATGTCCTCAGTGAGATGGACATACTTGCCCAGGACTTTATGAGGAAACCAAGCAAGAGCAGCAAGACAGAGCCAACAAAATTAAGTCTCCACTGGAGTCCCCAGACTTCATAAATTGACTCTGACTCATTATTGCCCCGCCCCGGGCACTGAGCCAGACTTATTATAGTTTTGTATTTTTCATTAGTTTTTATTTTTATTTTGTTTTTAATTTCAATTCAGTTAAGTTTCAGCTGGTTTCCAGAGTGGGTTTGCTCGTTTCATACTCTGCCCGGCTGCCACTCGCGTTTCCACCATGGATGTATTCCACTATTCCACTTCCGGCAACA
>CAKALU010035352.1:0-15748 GCA_916700995.1 Hozukius guyotensis
AACGGCTTCAGTTCCCCATCAGAAAGGGCTGTCTGACGGCGAGGTGAAAATATTCTAAATATAGCGTACACTAGATTTTTATTAGGTGGCTAAAATACGTTTTTCTGCAGACGCTTTACCTCGCCATCCGATGGGGAACTGAAGCTGTGATAGCGCTCTCTTCAAAGCCACCAGACTCCATCCACAAAAACAGTAATTTTATTCCAAACTAACCATTTCAGTTATTTCCAAACTTAGCCCAGCTAACGTTGACTCAGCGTTCACATTATTCATAACCTTATTGATAAGTTTACTGTGATGCAGATGGAGTCGACCTTTTAGTACAAGATCTGAGTACTTCTTCTTCCACTGGGCAAAAGAAAATGCTTCACTTTTGTGGAAAATAAAGTTGTATTCTTTTCTATTCTATCAATAAACAGTTTATCACGAAGTTTTATGACATTTTTCTGACCACGACAATGTATTTTCTGTCACGTTGTATACATTTCACACGCATCGGTCTTCTACATAAAGTGCAGTTGATGAAACCACAGAGTGAAACATGTGGCTCTGTGTGTGAAGCTGCCAACGCTCTCAGCTCTCAGCCTGGCGGAGCCACACAGCTGATGTATGACTGCACACAGCGGAGGCACACTCCGTAATAAATCACCAGTTTCTCGTAAAAATAAGTGCTGAAAAATTCACAGCTCAGTGGTTCACCGAGAGCCTGACGTCATGCTTCCCGTAACCAATTACCAACAGGCACTTTACATCATACAAGCTGAGGCATTTCCTACCACCCCACTCACACATGCGTTCAGAAACTGGTGCAGAAGCTCCATAAAAGAAGGTGCAAGAAACTGCAACGTTTTTCCTTTCACTGCTTTTATAGAAAGATTCAAGATGTTGAAACAACAATAAATTATCAGCAGCAGCGCCGATTTTAGGCTCTTTTTCTCTTTGTCTTAACGCTAGTGAATAAATGTTGGTATCACATGAAACTAGAAAACCTAAATAACACTCCAAAGTTGGGCTAAATTTTGGCGAGGAAAAACTGTCACAGCCATTTTCAAAGGTGTCCCTTGACCTCTGACCTCCAGATATGTGAATGTAAATAGGTTCTATGGGTACCCACGAATCTCCCCTTTACAGACATGCCCACTTTATGATAATCACATGCAGTTTGGGGGCAAGTCATAGTCAAGTCAGCCCACTGACACACTGACAGCTGTTGTTGCTTGTTGGGCTGCAATTTGCCATGTTATGATGTTGAGCATATTGTTTTATGCTAAATGCAGTACCTGTGAGGGTTTCTGGACAATATCTGTCATTGTTTTGTGTCGTTAATTGATTTCCAATAATAAATATATACATACATTTGCATAAAGCAGCATATTTGTCCACTCCCATGTTGATAAGAGTATTAAATACTTGACAAATCTCCCTTTAAGGTACATTTTGAACAGATAAAAAAGCCCTTGTTCAAACATGTGTTTTTTTAGAACAAATATTTGGCCAATTTTAATACCCCTACTTTATACCAACCTTGTCACCTCACCCTGCAAAAAGAAAAACATTGTGATTGAATTCAGGTATTTTTTGCACAAGTTCAAAATGTGCATAAAAGCAGGTGGATGGAAACATACTGCTGCTGCCCTCTTATCTCCCTCCGTCTCACACGGGGCCTCAGACTGCAGGACGTCCCCCCCTTCGCTCCGATCAGCGGTCGGTTACATTTGGGAAAACACAACGCTCCCACACACACACACACGTGTCGGCCATTAAGCAGCAGCAGCAGCAGCAGCAGTCTGAGGGGATCCTGCTGTTAATGAAACACTTCCCTCTCTGGAACCACTGCAGCTGGAAGCAGCTCCACACTCACACACACGAGCTAAAGCGTTAACGTAGCCTCGACAACAACAAGGACGACGGTAAAGAACAACAACAAAAACAGCAACAAGACGTCACTCAAACAAGGATGCAGCAAATCAGCAAAGTGAACGGAAACGCCCTCAATGATGAAAATAAAAACTTTACGAGTGCTCTGAGCAGAAATGATGAGATCATTGATGGAAAATAAGTTGTTGAATGAATCAAGACCAGTTCAAAGCAGAGTTAGCATGCAGCTTTAGCCGTGATGTCTAGCTCTGCTTTTCCTGCAATGTGTGAAACCCAAAGTGTTTCCATCCTTTACTGGATGTGTAGTGTTTACCACGCTGGATTTAACATGTGAGGATGCAGGTCGTATCCACGCAGACCCTCCGACGTTTTCTACTTTCTGCGGTTTGTTTTGGTTGACGGATACGGAACGGATATGACGTCACGTTACTCAGACTACAACAATAAAAGCGGTAACATCCTTCTACCTCCACATAGACTCAAATGAAGCAGATATATCGATTCTGGCATTAAAAAATCTTAAAAAATAACAAAAAAATACGGACTTGGTGTACAAAGACCTTTAGCATTTCAACATCAGAATTTACTGGCAGCGGTGGAAGAAGTACTCAGATCTTTTGCTAAAGTAAAAAATAGCAATACCACTGTGTAGAAATACTCTGTTACAAGTAAAAGCCCTGCATTCAAAATCTTACGTAAGTAAAAGTACAAAAGTATTAGTATCAACACTCAATATATATATTATATTATTGGATTATAATCATTGATGCATTAATGTGTTCATCACTTCAACGTTGCAGCTGGTAACGGTGGAGCTCATATTGAAATTAATTTATAAATTATTTTTTATACTCCTGGGTAGTTTAATCTATAATAATATATATCATAAAATGTACAAGTTATTATGATTTATTATATTTTGTATTATGAAATTGAATCTGCAAAGTAACTAATGTTATCAAATTATCAATCGTGGATATAGGTGGAGTAAAAATGTTTGTTTTTGAAATGTAGTGGAGTTGAAGTATAAATACTCGAGTAAAGTACAAGTACCTCAAAATTGTAGTCTACGTAATTCCACTATAAGAGCAGAGAGTCGGCCTTTTTAGTGACTTTTTTGTGTTAATTCAAGGTGTAAATGCATGCAGAACGCACTGGGATCTGATCAGCCGGACCACACCAGAAAGTTAACTAAACTAATTTGCATATTGAGATCCGATCACACGTATTGATACCAGGTGTAGATGGAGCCTCAGGTCTCCAAGACTCACCGGTATCACAGTTGGCTCCGGTCCTCCCCTCCTCACACTGGCTGCAGTCTGGTCCGGTGAACCCTCGCCGGCAGACGCACTTCCCTTTGACACACCGCCCCTTGTTGTTGCAGTTTCCGGGACAGCCTTTGGCGGCGCAGTCCGGCCTGGCGAAGCCCACCTCGCAAACGCACTTCCCGTTTGCGCACTTCCCGCGGTTGCTGCAGTTGTTGGGACAAGCTTTCTCAGAGCAGTCGTCTCCGGTGAATCCAGCGTTGCAGACGCACCGTCCGTTAACGCAGCGCCCCCTTTTGTTGCATTTTCCTGGGCAGGACGCCTCAGAGCAGTCGTCTCCGGTGAATCCAACATCGCAGACGCACCGTCCGTTTACGCACCGTCCCTTGTTGTTGCAGTTTCCTGGGCAGGACGCCTCAGAGCAGTCGTCTCCAGCGAATCCAGCATCGCAAACGCACTGTCCGTTAACGCAGCGCCCCTTGTTGTTGCAGTTTCCTGGGCAGGACGCCTCAGAGCAGTCGTCTCCGGTGAATCCAACATCGCAGACACACTGTCCGTTAACGCACCGCCCCTTGTTGTTGCAGTTTCCTGGGCAGGACGCCTCAGAGCAGTCGTCTCCAGCGAATCCAGCATCGCAGACGCACTGTCCGTTAACGCAGCGCCCCTTGTTGTTGCAGTTTCCTGGGCAGGACGCCTCAGAGCAGTCGTCTCCGGTGAATCCAACATCGCAGACACACTGTCCGTTAACGCAGCGCCCCTTGTTGTTGCAGTTTCCTGGGCAGGACGCCTCAGAGCAGTCGTCTCCAGCGAATCCAGCATCGCAGACGCACTGTCCGTTAACGCAGCGCCCCTTGTTGTTGCAGTTTCCTGGGCAGGACGCCTCAGAGCAGTCGTCTCCGGTGAATCCAACATCGCAGACACACTGTCCGTTAACGCAGCGCCCCTTGTTGTTGCAGTTTCCTGGGCAGGACGCCTCAGAGCAGTCGTCTCCGGAGAATCCAGCATCGCAGACCCACTGTCCGTTAACGCAGCGCCCCTTGTTGTTGCAGTTTCCTGGGCAGGACGCCTCAGAGCAGTCGTCTCCGGTGAATCCAACATCGCAGACACACTGTCCGTTAACGCAGCGCCCCTTGTTGTTGCAGTTTCCTGGGCAGGACGCCTCAGAGCAGTCGTCTCCAGCGAATCCAGCATCGCAGACGCACTGTCCGTTAACGCAGCGCCCCTTGTTGTTGCAGTTTCCTGGGCAGGACGCCTCAGAGCAGTCGTCTCCGGTGAAGCCGCTGTCGCACACACATTTACCGTTCACACACCTGCCGCGGTCGCTGCAGTCATCCGGGCATGTTCTTTCAGAGCAATCCGGGCCGCCGAATCCGTCATCGCAAACGCACTCTCCGTCGACGCAGCGCCCCCTACTGTTACAATTTCCTGGGCAGGAGTCCTCAGAGCAGTCTGCACCGGTGAAGCCGCTGTCGCACACACATTTACCGTTCACACACCGTCCTCGGTTGTTGCAGTTGTCAGGACATGCCCTCTTCGAGCAGTCCGGGCCGGTGAATCCAGGATTGCACGCACACTGTCCGTTAACGCAGCGCCCCTTGTTGTTGCAGTTACCTGGGCATGATTTCTCAGAGCAGTCCGTCCCGGTGAACCCAGGATTGCACACACACTGTCCGTTCACGCAGCGCCCCTTGTTGTTGCAGTTACCAGGACAGGATTCGTCCGAGCAGCTGGGACCAGCGAAGCCGCTGTCGCAGACGCACCTGCCGTTCACACACCTGCCGCGGTCGTTGCAGTTGTCGGGGCAGCCTCTCTGCGAGCAGTCGGCGCCGGCGAAACCAGGGTCGCACACGCATTGTCCGTTGACGCACCGCCCGTTGTCGTTGCAGTTTCCGGGACAGTTGGACTCGCTGCAGTCCGGGCCGCTAAAACCGGGGAAGCAGACGCACTTTCCGTCCACGCAGCGCCCCTGATCGCTGCACTCGTTGGGACACTCGTCCGTCTTTGGTTTGATGGAGCAACCTGCACCTGAAGCAGAGAGACAGGGGGACAGACGGGTTAAACAAGAGACAGAGACACTTCAACCTTGTGGTCTTTCATGTAGGATGTTTCCATGCTAGCTATTCTTCGGCTTGCCTATAATCTTTTGTAATTGGACAACGCCCTGCTCTGTGGGTAAAGAAAGGTTTTATACCAAGCACGTATTGTTAAGTCAGATGTAGATGAAAGAGATGCCAAAAATTAAAATTTGTGTTTCGTGAAATATGGTAATTTATGCTCCACCCTATTGTCTAATCTGGTAACATCTCAGGGCTGAACTATAAGGCGTGCCCGTTTGCCCGGGGCCGGAGCTGAGGATGGAAATAGCTAAGGAGTGAGCAGTACCGATCAGGCAAGAAAATGGCGGCGGATAAAGACGATAAGATAAAAACTTTTAAAAGGGTCAAAAATCACCCAAAAAGTTGGAAACCATCGCTCTAGAGTCTGTTATATTCGTCTTGTATTAGTGTCCTTATAGCCTCACTAGTAGCGGAGCTCAAACTGTACAGTTCATCCTGACAGAAGCTTTTGTTTGCTGCAGTTTAATAATGGAAGTTGATCTGAAACATGTCTTGAATTATTTAGAGCAGAGTCGTCGTCCCTCTCAGTATTTGAGGGGGTGGAGGTCTAATCCTCTCTAATTAGACTGTAACGCAGCGCTGCTTTGACTAATTACAGGAGGGCGGAGGAGGGAAGCTGCTCCGGACTGGGAGGAGATGGAGCCGGACTGAGATCACACTGGGCAGCGAGTGGAGGACACACACACACACACACACACACACACACACGGACACACAGTTAGCTCATGCTTTGAGCTCTGCCAGTTTCTAATGGATCAGTCCTGAGGTCAGCTCCACTCCGACGGAGGAAGTGACTGATGGACTGAATCTAACATAAATCTGTCAAAAATGATTTAACTGACAGTCAGTCACAACTACAAATACTCTAGTAAGTACAAAACGGAGGTAATGGTACTCCGACTTTACGCCTCAACCCGACCACGATTATTTGACGACTGTACTGAGTTATTTTACAAATGAATAGTTTACACTTTGTTATATCTAGGTAGGGTTCAAGACTCCAACATGACCCCGATCAGCCACGTGGTGGCGCTGTAATTAACGGCCAAAAATCCAAAGCCACTCGCATCGTAAGTCAGATTGACTTTAAATTTGACCCACATGTCCAGCTCAATGTGCTCTATAAAAAAGCCTCAAGAACCTCTAAAGTCCACTTGACTAGATTTTCCATATATATATATATATATATATATATTTTTTTTTAATCGCCTCCTTAATGTTTATGGACATTTATTCTCGATGGACATCAGAGATAATGATATCATCGGAAAGGGTACGTCACACAGAATCTAAAGATACCACAATAGAATCATGGAGTGAATGAATACAGAACTTTCACTTACAATGGAGTATTTTTCCTACTTTTTTCCAATGTCTGATCCGAATTTCATGGCAAACTCGAAAAACTATTTTTTCTATGATTTTTAAGCAGATTTATGGATGTTTATTCTCGATTGACATCAGAGACATCATCAGAAAGTGTACGTCACACTGATTTTAAAAATATGTGTATCATAATAGAATCGTGGAGTGAATGATTACAGAACTTTTACTTATAATAGAGTATTTTTCCTACTTTTTTCCTACTAAAAGTATGCCGAATCAGCTGTTAGCAGCTCCTGTTTGCAGTGTAACCATTAATGTACAGACAACTATCACTGGATTACTTTGATACTGAAGAAAACTTAAAAATGTGAAGATTCTCAGGCAAGTTCTGCAGGTATAAAAAGCGTCTTTTTTTCTATTGTTTCAAAGAAGATTTATAGATATTTATTTGCTAATTTCATGGCAAACTATCCAGTAATTGTCAACATTTATTTCACTCAAAACCTCCCGGTGGCGCCAGAGGAAAAGTCAGAAGTAATCTTTAACATTAATTCTCTGGGGATCGTGAATGTCTGTACAAAATGTCATTCACAATCCATCAATAGTAAAGATATATCAGTCTGGACCACCGTGGTGGACCGACCGAGTGTGACTGTTTTTGTTCGCAGCTTTTGACCAACAACAATCCAGCTGTGACTACAGAAAAACAGGGATTTTTCAACAAACAAAGAACATTCAGTGCCGTGTTTATACAACACATGTTGCTATAAACACATGCTGCGCAGCAAAGCAAGAACACAAAACCCAGATGTGTCATTTCAGACCGTAATCGGGATTTAAAAATTCATAACAGTGAGAGTCTAGACTGCTCTGTTACGTTATCAATACCAAAAGAATCATATTAGATCATGTGTTTGTATTTGTTGTCATGGTGAAGAACATGGCGAATAGTGATAGCATGACTGTGGTCAGATTGAAAAGCTGTATGAGTATGATCATCATTTTTCATAGTTAGGATAACATTTAGGAATCAAATTTAGGTTCAAGACCCCCATTATTTATCTGGGGATAAGCACCTTGAGATGCACCATCTTGTTCTCTAAAGGGACCGTCTTATATTCATGATTTATTATGTCCTAATAACTTAATTTCACTGTGTGTTAAGACAAATCACAGACAACAACATGTTGATAAAAGACAAGATTTAAGTGGTTTTAGGGTGGATCTTTGGAGTTTCGTCCCGTTAAAGACGTTACTCTAAATCATGGGACCCCCTGAGGGTTTGACTTCCTCTGGTCCAGACGATCATAACGGAGCTTAAAACGTCCTCAAAACATATTTTCTCAATCAGCTTAAAAGGAACACACAATGTTCTGCTGTTTTGTTTATTTCACATCAGAGATTTTCATGTATTTGTGGTTTTGGAGATGGGCGGGGCTCAGTTATAAAAACATGACATCATCACCTAAACATGATGTTTTTGAGGTTTAAGGCCTTTTCACACCGGAGGGGGGGGGGGGCGGCGTGACGAATATAAACAACACGAAAACGAAAATACTCGCCTGCTAATATTCAGCTCAGTCACATGAAAGGGCGTATGAATGACACGATGATGTGCAAGGCAAAAGCGTGCAATAAGAATATAACGCTCCAAACTTACACTACATTTTGGTGAGGAAAAACTGTCACGCATGGCCATTTTCAAAGGGGTGCCTTGACCTCTGAAAATAAGTCTGAAAAATGTCTGAAAAAAAATCTGAAAAATGTCCGGAAAATGTCCGAAAGAAAGACAGAAGAAAAGTCTGATACCGGTATCATATGAAACTACAAAACCTAAAGAATCCACTGGTACCAACCATGTCATAGTAGCTTGTAGTGATCGAGGTTAAATAACGCTCAAAATTTACACTAAATTTTGGTGATGAAAAACTCTCGTGGCCATTTTCAAAGCGTTCCCTTGACCTCTGACCTCCAGATATGTGAATGTAAATGGGTTCTATGGGTACCCACGAGTCTCCCCTTTACAGACATGCCCACTTTATGATAATCACATGAGGTTTTCAAGACAGCACACTGACACACTGACAGCTGTTGTTGCCTGTTGGGCTGCAGTTTGCCATGTTATGATTTGAGCATATGTTTTATGCTAAATGCAGTACCTGTGAGGGTTTCTGGAAAATATCTGTCATTGTTTTGTGTTGTTAATTGATTTTTCTGCTCTGCAAAGCCGAGTTGTTCTAATGTTGATTACAGCCACTTTAACTGTTGTTGCTTATATAAAGTTAGAGAGAAATATTAATGAGGAGCTGGTTTTACCTTTGCTCTCCTTGGAGGTGCAGCAGCCTCCCTCAGCTCCTCCACATTTCTCCCTGAGGGACGACACCTCCCTCTCCAGCCTCTCCAGACGCTCCCGCAGGGCAGCAAAGTCCGCCTCGCAACCGCAAGACCCTGAACCCGACGGAACCAGTTTGATCTTGTGGGTCAGGACCAGAGGAGAACCGGGGATCAGGTTGATCTCTTTACCTGAGAGATGAACAGTTTGGGTTAAAAAACTGGGACGAGATGGAAACTGAACTTTAGATACTCCTGTAAGCTGTAATAAAAATTACAAACAAGTCAAAAGATACTAAAATGAGGATGATTAATAAAATAAACAGGTTTTTACCTCCCTGGCTGACATCAGATGAATCCCCCTGAGTGAGGAAGCTCTCTGAGATCACCACCTGTAACAATGTCAAAAGTCAACTTTAGTATTTCTTTGTGTTATGTTTGCACTATTGCTGCATCCTAAGAGAGCAATTATTAAACGATGCATTGAGTTAGGAACAAGCGATGACCTCCGGTGCTGAGAAATGCTGAGGCGCTAAAAACTGCAGTTCCTCAAAGCCAAACTTCTGAAAACATAACATTACTCGTTTTTCTACAGTAACGCTGGTAACTTACCGGGGATCAGGGCTCCAGACCTTCGTCGTCCCGGTAATGCAACATGAGTACTTTTACTTCTGGTACTTTAAATACATTTTGATGCTAATGCTTTTCTACTTTTACTTAAGCAATATTTTGAATGCAGGACTTTTACTCTTAACAGAGTATTTCTACACTGTGGTATTGTTAGTTTTACTTAAGTAAAAGAGTACTTCTTCCACCGCTGCCAGTAAAGTCTGATGTTGAAATACTAATTCAGACAGTTTCTCAATCCAACTTCTAAACCAAAAGTTTCTGCAGAGTTTTCACATCTCACGAGTAAATGATCAACGTCTGAATGCCTTTCTATCAAGAATGTGGTCTTTACTAAACTACAGTAAAGACAGTTTGTCCTTTCTGGGAGGATGTAGCTGATAAACAGAGGTGGAAGAAGTACTCTTCAGCATCAAAATCTACTTAAAATGAGAGGTTTTCTAAAAGGAGTCTGGCGCTCGGAAACACTACCACTTTTGTCCACAGGGGCCGCTAAAATCAACACAAGATTGAAGTTCCTCATACTAGCTTTCAGTAAAAGTACATAAATACTAGAACCAAAATATACTTTAAGTACCAAAAGTAAAAGTAACATTATGCAGATATTATTGTATTATAATTATTGATGCATTAATGAATTCATCACTTTAATGTTGCAGCTGTGAAAGGTGGAGCTCATTTTAATGATTTTGTTTACAATTTTAACTTGAGTAAAAGATCTGAATACTTCTTTTACTACTGCTCATTTGGGCGTAACTTCCAGATGATCGAAAATCGTACATTTTTGGCATTAAGTACACGAAACTTGTCTGAATGCATCATTATTTTTCTGTCTTTATTTGGGAGGATTTGAGGAGAATCAGGTTGAGATTAGTCTTCACTTCTTGAAGGAAATATTATCTCTTCAATTGGAGGATGTTTATGTCACTGCAGCCAATAACCTGTCAGTCATTTCTACTCGTTCTGCCGACGGTCCAACTGTTCCTCACTAAATCATCAAACCAACCATCGACTCACCTTGACGGAGTCGTGCTTGGCGTCCCTCGGCGTCCTCTGACCTCTGACCTGTAACTCGTGGGAGGTTGATGGAGTCAGGAGGGCCGGAGCAGCCAGGAGGAGGACGAGGAGGAGGGAGGAAGGGATGAAGGGAAACATCGCTGGGGTCAGACCAGGAAAAATCTTCCTCAGGTTGTTTAGGAAAATAAAAAAAGGAGAGGGAAAGAAGGGAAACTGCTCAGGAAATCTGAGCTGATTGAAGCCGTTTAGTTTGGTTGAGTTGAAGCTGATTGTTTCCAAAGATGAACAGATTAGCAGCACTCGAGCTGCAGGTGAAAGAGATCTCTGTCGGCTGCTGTCACTTCAATCACATCCCACAGAGGTGATGACATTCACCGCTCCTTTTTCCTCCCGTCTCTCCGCTGTTCTCCAGGTGATTTTCCTCCTCTGGAACGAAGACAGAAACATATTTAAAGCCACCTTTAAGTTTCACGTTAGCTCAGCAGACTCCACTTTGGTCACAATTAGCAGATATGGGGCCATTAGCTGTTTACGGGGCTGTCATGCAGCGTGTCGGCCAATAAACCACAACGGAAAAACTAACTTGGTCTGAAAGGGTAATTTGTTATAATGCAGTCTTGGCGATGGATCAGACTAAAGGCTGATTATTTAGACTACTTAATATATTTAGTATATGAAGAGTATTTAATGAAATGGAACTTCGTGTCTTATTGGTTTAGCTGTGTTAGGCCTTACTGATCCTGATTGATTTGGAAAATTAAGCTCAATATGAACGTGTTTAATTGTTCAAAATGTACCTTAAAGGGAGATTTGTCAAGTATTTTTATATTCTAATCAACATGGGAGTAGGCAAATATGCTGCTTTATGCTTTTTGCATCGGCAGTGGGTGAAGGTTGGGTGGGAGGGGGCTTTGGGGGGAAAATACCAAAATATGGAGGGACAATCATTTGCACTTGTGCTTTATTTTTATGTTTCTGTACACCTGATATTACTGATATAAAATAAATAAATGAATGAATAAATAAATAAATAAATAAATAGCCGACAAGCGTTGATCAGAGTTTTCAACACTGGTCAAAAGAAATCTGTTACTGTTTGACATTTTTAAATTTAAGCTCTATTTTATGGTCAGACAGTATTTATGGAAAACCCCACAAAAGAACACGATATTATTAAACTACAGGAAAAAGATAAATATCTCCACACTTAGAGTTTCCCCCTGACATTTCCTCCAGCACACATTCAGTAGCTGAGCGAATCCACAAATATGAGTCAAACCCTAAATGATCCAACCACCGTGTTTCCCCAGAGAGGTTTAGAACCGAAGCTGGTTAATACTTCCGCTATTTGAGCTCAAATCCACTTTCTGCAGCAGCAAAACCAGCTGCTCAGACTTCCCAGTGCTGGACGCGAGTCCGCAACAACAGCATAACGTCATCCCGTCTGCAATTTGACTGCACAAATTAATAAATATCTGGGGCCAGTTATTATTATAAGGGAGCCAGCCTGTCAACATATTGCATTTTGTTAACTGAGTTTTGTTTCCTGCTGTCTTCTCAGAAGTTCTGCCATTATTACGTCCTCCAAGGAGGTTTTTGGTTTGGTTTGTTGGTTTGTTTGTCTGTTTGTCAGCAGGATTACAGAAAAAACTACTTGGCCGATTTTCATGAAACTTGGTGGAAGGGTGAAGCATGGACCAAAAAAGAATATACTAAATAAAGTTGGGCAAATCTATGATTATACCCAATAAAGTTGGACAAATCTATGATATACCAAATCAAATTGGACAAATCTATGATATACCAAATAAAGTTGGACAAATCTATGAATATACCAAATAAAGTTGGACAAATCTATGAATATACCAAATCAAATTGGACAAATCTATGAATATACCAAATAAAGTTGGACAAATCTATGAATATACCAAATAAAGTTGGACAAATCTATGAATATACCAAATAAAATTGGACAGATCTATGAATATACCACATAAAGTTGGCCAAATCTATGAAAATACCACATCAAATTGGACAAATCTATGAATATACCAAATAAAATTGGACAAATCTACCAAATAAAATTGGACAAATCTATGAATATACCCAATGAAATCGGGCAAATCTATAAATATACCAAATCAAATTGGACAAATCTATGAATATACCCAATGAAATCGGGCAAATCTATGAATATACCAAATCAAATTGGACAAATCTATGAATATACCAAATCAAATTGGACAAATCTATGAATATACCCAATACAATTGGACAAATCTACGAATATACCAAATAAAATTGGACAAATCTAAGAATATACCACATAAAGTTGAACAAATCTATGAATATACCAAATAAAGTTGAACAAATCTATGAATATACCAAATAAAGTTGGACAGATCTATGAATATATCAAATAATGTTGGACAGATCTATGAATATGAAATGAAGTTGGACACAGTATGTCTCCTAGTACTTCAGTTTGTGTACTGAAGGCCTATAAGTCTCCTTCAAACTGCTGCGTCTCATATGTGAACCTGACTCTGTTGCTTATTTAACTTGACCCGACACAAACAGGGTTCAGCATCTGCAGTTTAACGTCCATCTTTGTCTAGACCTCTCGTGAGCCGTCTCTATTGACTTCAATGGGAACAATTAGCTTGTAAATACCTGCCCGTTAAAGCTGCTGCAGCTGCTGCGGACAGACCCTCTGAGAAAACACAGGAGGGCAATAGAAAGTCCCTGAACGCACCGTAAAGACTCTCCAGCTTTACTTTCTCTCACTGCTGCTGGTTTTCATTCCTCCTGTTCACACCGAGCTTCAGAAGCCAAAATAAACTCCTTCAGAGCGGCTCGTTCAAAACACAAACTTCTGGTTGATGCTGAGATACGACTGTGAACAGGTGATACCTGGAGGCTTTCAGATGTATCTGTAAAGGGGAGACTCGTGGGTACCCATAGAAACCATTTTCATTCACATATCTAGAGGTCAGAGGTCAAGGGACCCCTTTGAAAAACGGACATGACCGTTTTTCCTCGCCAAAATTTAAGTTTATTTAGCCTCCTTCACGACAAACTGACATGGTTTTGCGTTTACACGTTAACTTTGACGGCCCTAATTTAAAGTTTTTTGTGAGTTTCTAGAGGCAGCGAGTCGCGCTGGACGCCCCTGATTGGCATAAAGTCGCCTACTTTATGCAAATGAGGAGCTGCCAACATGACACCCCGTCTCTAGAAACGCAATGCAGCTATACCAGAATGCATTGCAACGGCTGCTTACGTAGATAACCAGTAATGGCACTCAGAGAGCGCAGACCTTTGGCGGTACCGTGAGGCGGTCAGCTTATTATTAACACGGTGTGTTTCCGTGTAGCGTATCGGCGGATGCTTCTCTCATTTAGCAGCCTTGTTATGTCTGTATAACGTTACACTATGTTGTCTCTCGTCTCGTCATCTACCGCTTTTTTCTTTCTCACGGACAGCAGCTCCACACACGTATGTAATACTTCCGCTATTTGAGCTCAAATCCACTTTCTGCAGCAGTAAAACCAGCTGCTCAGACTTCCCAGTGCTGGACCCGAGTCCACAACAACAGCATAACGTCATTCCGTCTGCACAAATTGATAAATATCTGGGGCCGGTTATTATCATAAGGGAGCCAGCCTGTCAACATATTGCATTTTGTTAAATGAGTTTTGTTTCCTGCTGTTTTCTCAGAAGCTCTGCCATTATTACGTCCTCCAAGGAGGTTTTCGGTTCGGTTGGTTGGTTTGTTTGTCTGTTTGTCAGCAGGATTACAGAAAAACTGCTTGGCCCATTTTCATGACACTTGGTGGAAGGGTGAAGCATGGACCAAGGAGGAACCCATTACATTTTGGAGCAGATCCGAATAACAGGGCGGATACACCAAACCAACTCGTCAAATACCACCGTTTGGTAAGTGCCCCTCTGCATCGGAAACCGACGCACAGAGGCACCCTTTAGCAACAGTGTGTGACAAACCGGACAAATCTATGAATATACCCAATAAAGTTGGACAAATCTGTGAATATCCCAAATAAAGTTGGACAAATTTATGTGTTCCAGCTGATCGGAATCCGTAAAAACATTCCTGAACCCAGATCATGATTCGGATCGCTACCAAAATCTAATGAATTGTTCATTGTGCCACACCCCACACCTCCAATTTCATTCAAATCCATTGCGGACTTTTGGAGTAAGCCTGCTAACAGACAAACAAACAAGCAAACCAACGCCGGTGAAAACAAAACCTCCTTCTGAAGCCTTTGGGAATGGGAAGTGTGTTAATGACAGATCTCGTGGACATGTACCATAAGAGTAAACTCAATCACCTCAGGAAGACAAGTGAATAAAAGCCTCTGGTTACCGGCTTTTTGGTCAAATATTTTAGTTTTTATTGCAGGTCAATGGCGTGTTGTAATGCTTTGACTGGCCATTGGTGATGTAATGATTGACAGCCACCACACCGCCTTCGTTAACGAGCATCAGTGACGTACTCAACAGCTGAACAGCCAGACGGAGACTTTCACAGGCCAAGGTCACACGGACAACATACGACAACATGAAATCATTTGGAAAAGAAACTCACAAAGTTTGTGGTTTTCACATAAATTTGCATCTTGCAGCCACTGTAATTATCACCGCAGCACATTTAAACATAATGCATGCATTCATGCAGGAGCCTTAAGGTGACGATGCAGTCAAAACATCCTCTTCTTAACATTTTATTCAGTTTTCTTATTCCTAAAACATCTGGAGAAAACAAGTCAGAATACGCCCACTTGCAGACTGGGGAATATACAAAATATATATATATATATATATATATATATTGTTATTTATTTATTGTTTTGTTTTTCAAGGTACTTGTCATTTGTCAATTCCAGCAAAGCAGGCGATACAAATTTGGTCCCAGGTTTCTTCAACTATGCTCATAAAATATGTAAAAGCAAAATGATAATTAATGCATAAAATAGTGCTGTTAAAATATAGCTCTTAATATAAACCCAACTAAATATAAAATAGTAATGTTAATTTGTAATTTTTTAATTAATTTTGTTATGCTTTGTTTTCTGTCCATTCCTATGTATTGCGTACATATTGTATATTGTGTATACTGTTTTGCGTACTGCCCTTTGCGCCCGGGGGGGGGGGGGGGGGGGG
>CAKALU010035352.1:15768-34572 GCA_916700995.1 Hozukius guyotensis
AAGAACATCCTTTTTGTGACTCACACTGAATACAAGATCACTTTCAGTCACAAAAGTTGCACGAAAGTTTCTATTAATCATCAGCTGTGGTGCTGAAAGTTGTTCATACTTTCTGTACCGTGCAAATAAAATATTGCACATTGTTGAATTATTCAGAATATTAAATATATTTTTGTATATTATTAGTTATCTATGATTTCCTAAAGTCCAAGACGAAGTCTTCAGGTTCAAAGATATTCAGTAAGACAAAGTTGTCACAACTAAGAAGGATTAATCAATAACAAAATAGCTGAGATTTAGATTTTTTGCCTCATTGTTTCATCTGTAGTTGATTCATTTTGCTAATTGAATTCATGTCTCCTCGTGCACATTGATGCAATATTCATAATATCAATGAACTCATTTCCAAATTGAATGAAATCAATCAAAGCAGCATCTTACCTGCTGTGAGCTGAGGTGACTTTCCGTCTCTGTGAAACTCTCATTGAATGACCAGCAGGAGGACGAGAGGACGGACAGAAAGAGAAGAGGAAAAAAAAGAGAAAGCGAGAGGGGAGGAGAGCTGTAAAATTTTCTCATACTTGAAGAATTTTTCCTCCTCTCTCTCTCTCCTCCTCCTCCTCCTCCTCTCTCTGATGTAATTCTATGTGCTTTACAGGTCCCTGTTGGGCGGACGATTTGAGATGGAAAACATCTGAATTTTTAGATGTTTTTAGGGGAACGTGGGGGCCTAAAGGTCTTTAATGTGTCTCTGTCCTCTACTGGACTCTCCGTGACGTCAGAGACTCTTGTTGTTTGTTGCCTCGGTCACATTGTGATGCTGATAAACCTGCTCTCCATTCACTGTCATTGAAGCAGCTCCAGGATCTGACGTCACACACAGACATTTGGCTGCCTTCTGTCTTGTTTTGTTCAGGGAGAGGATGTAAAACCGTAACCCAGGACAGCGGTTCCCAACCTGGGGTCTGGGTCCCCCTTAGGGGGCGCCAGAGATCACAGGGGGTGCACCAGGATTTGTCTGCACTGAGGTTGTCTGAATTAGATTTACACATGTATAAACTAGGGCTGCCAATCGAATAAAATATCTAATCACAATTAATCACGTTTGTCCATAGTTTATTGCAATTAATCACATTTTTTATCTGTTCAAAATGTACCTTAAAGGGAGATTTTTTCCACTTTTTCACTGCTCTCCCACTGGTTGAAAACAAAGAGATGAAAGGGAAGATGATAGGTTGGGAACCACTAATCTAGGATGCTCATATTGTCGCTGTCAGAGCAGGTTTGGATGGTTTTTGATGAGTTGAACAAGCGTTGTGAAAAGTGGTCTGGGGTCTGAATTGTTTTGTTTCCTCTATTGCATTTGGGGCAACTTACAATTTATCACTCAACTCTATTTCTGGTTCATTCTATTATTTATTTTATTTTATCACATTTGCCGTTGCCATCTTGGTTTTTGGGCTTTCCCCCATCTTGGTCAAGGCCTATGGAAAGGAGGCTGAGTCACGGGCAGACATGGGTATGGGGTATAACGCATGCGCAGTGTAACTGAAGCTGCAGTCGTGCGTTGTGATTGGCTCAATCTCGGCGAGGGCAGACCAGATTTTACTGCGCATATGTTATACCCCCGAAGATACGACGCGTGACGTATCCTCCTTTCTATAGGCCTTGATCTTGGTTTTTGGCCGTCACTATCTTGGTTTCTGGCTGTCGTCATCTTTTGCAACCAGAAGTGACACGAGAGGGTGGAGCTGAGGACACCCGAACGCTATAAGACCAAAATGTAATAAATAAACTTTGATGAAGTGAAAACACACTGTGAAAGGGTTAAAGTTGTAAGACGAAAACACGGACAACTCCCAGACCGGACAACTCCCAGACCGGACAACGCCGTCGTAGCGACCTGTCAATCACAAGGTAGCCCCGCCCTAAAGCATCCCCTGCTTTATGGTCTATTTGTCTCTAAATGGGACCATAATTATTTACTAAATGAACATCGACATCGAACGGCGACTTAAATATCCCTAAAACCCAAGTTGATGTCTTCAAACAGCTCGTTTGATCCGACCAACAGTCCAAAGATTATCAATAACCATCACATAAGACCTCACTGATGCTGGGACTTTGGGAATGGTTGACTTAATTTATTTATTTAATAAAAATAGTTGTTGATTAATTTCCTGTCAATCGAGTAATCGATAGTTTAGCAAATAGTTTGGAGGATGAAGATAAAATGTTTGACTTGTGTTGGTTTTGGGCTGAAGCCAATCAAGTTTATTAACCTTCAACTTTACAACCCGACTGTGAACTCAGACTGACCTCTGACACCTGAAACTCTTCCTGTGAATCATTTTGAAAACAACTTATTTTTCTACTTTACATGAAGACATTTTGCTCAGAAATGTTCCTTCAAACTGCTCTGAAGAGCTCATTATTATTATTATTATTAGATTGGTTAAACGGCTTCATCTCTGTAGACTTCAGTGTGAGATACAGACTTCGGTGGTTTCAGGCTCACTAATCGGGGTCGGAGGTCAATCAACTTTACTATCAGGTTTACTACCCGGGTCCTAAATCTTGACAGGGCGTCTCTCTCCTGACGGTAGCTGGCACGCCACGCTGCATACTTCACTCACTGTTTCCTTTCACTCTCTGAGCACCATTATATCCTCCGTTTACACCTGGCTGCTTTAAAAAACATTTATAATCTCTGAGTGGATTTGTGAAATAGAAAAAAATGTGCACATATATTCCAAATATTCCCTTGTATTCATATTGTGTGAAGCATCTCAGCAAAAAAATAAAATAAATAAATAATAAGATATTAACAAGAATGTTTATCTGTTTCAGTGTCAGCACAGATGTGGAGAGGAGGTTTTTTTTAATGTATATCTTGAATTTGGTATAATTATTATTATTAGTAGCAGAGCAGATAAAATTGAATATCCAACAAATGATGACACAAAAAATGCTAAATAAAACACAGATGTTGTCACAGATGCCCGTCATGCTGCATATATTGTTTTCATACATTTAAGATACTTAAAATATAAAAAAAAATGTTCATTAGCGAGTGCTATAAAATCTAAAATCTCAGATAAAATCAGAATTAACAAGTTATAGAGAAATATATTCTATTAAAATCATTGTCCTTCAAAATAAATCCAAATGTCACCTCTTTCTGAGAAATATTCAGATTTTGCTCAACATGAAGATTTTTCAAAAATTTGTAAACAAACTTAAATAAGAAAACAAATGTTCAACAGATATTATTTTATGTAAAACACAAACATTTAATTTAAAATTGTTTACTTAGAAACTAATTGCAAAGGTAAATTTCAATCAGAATATTGACATAAGTGTGAAAATGTCATAGTACTATTATCAAATTGTAACACTGATGCACTTTGTACATTTAAAAAAAAATATCTTTATATTTATTATTAATTAATAATTTACAACGTAGTAACTCTGCACTTTCCTTCATGCGTTGCATCGCTATTTGTGATTTGCACCTCCCTTTTCCCCTAATATGTATATATATTTCTTGTTATTAGTTTATTTTATTAAAGTATCTTTTAGTTTATTTTCTCATCCCACAAGCGATTACAAGACATCGCTATTTTACAACAAATACATCTTCTGGCAGTGGTGGAATATAACAAAGTACATTTTAAGGACAATTTTAACATCACTTTTTCCATTTTCTGCCACTTTATACTTCTACTCCATTACATCGCAGAGGGAAATATTACACTTTTTTACTCCACTACATTTATTTGACACTTAAAGTTACATTTTTACAAATAAAAGCATGATATTTTTATACGATATGATGCAGTACAATACTACCGATCTACCCGGTTGTACACAAAGTATTTCAAATTGGTTCCACATTGACGAACTGCAACATTAAAATGCTCTTACATGTATTCATTAGTGATAAAAACAGAATAATATTCTGTAATAATAAAGCGCTTTGAAAGGATCCATTATGCATGATGAGTACTTTTTGATACTTTCTGTACTTTTACTTCAGTAACATTTGGACTTTTACTTGTAATGAAGTATTTTTAGACTATCAATAATAATAATAATTAACAATAATCACTCCATGCAGCGGTTGAACCTTTCACCTCTCCATGTGAAGTCTCTCAGCAGCTTTGACGTTGAGATATCTGTCTATCTTTGGGGAGGATATTCACAGCTAATCATCTTAACTACTAACTTTAACTACGGAGCTCTGAAGCCTTTCAGTCCGACCCCGTAGACTCATCAACTGGGACCTTCATGGTCTCTCAGGGAGCCCTGAGATGCCTCAGAAACCAGGACCACATGCACGATGAAGCGAAGGCTAATTGCACCAGATGCCTTTAGAGCCGAGCCAAGTGGAGTCCGTGGGGAGCGTGAAGCAGAAACTAACGAGAGCATGGACACTGTAAAGATGGAAAATGATAATTGAGGTGGACACCTACGTCTTGATTCTTCTGTCAATGACTCGCTGACGGATGTAGACTGTGTGTGTTTGACCAGGAAACAGCCGATGTGGGTCATTTATTTATTTATTTCCTCTGTGGTTTCAGTCAGTTTATGACCCACAAATGACAGAAGTGTGAGACCACAAACCGCTGTGGTTTCACTCAGACTTCCAGCTAAGTGTGGAATCCAGATAATAAATCAGTGGTTAATGGTACAGTGTATAATATGATTTATGTAAATATGCAAAATATATTATAACTGGGCAAAATACAGGGAATTACATGCAAAGATAGATAAGTTGTGGCTGTATGAAAATGTGAAAATGGTTGAATTAAATCAGGCTGTTTTCATATACCAGGGGTCAGCAACCTGCGGCTCTTCAGCTCCTCTCCAGTGGCTCCCTGTGGATTTTTAAAAATGGAAATTTTGGAAGTTTTTTTTGTTCAAATTTTCATTTTTATTTATCATTGTTTTAGGTCTATTGTACGACGGTACGACGGAGTATTAGGGCCACATTGAGGAAAAAAATAAATCTGAGATTTCGAGAATAAAGTCATAATATTATAAAGTAGTAATTTTACGTGTTATTTTCTTTCTTTCTCGTAAAGTTATGACTTTATTCTCGTAATATTACGACTTTTTTTCTCGTAAAGTTATGACTTTATTCTCGTGACATTACGACTTTTTTTCTCGTAAAGTTATGACTTTATTCTCGTAATATTACGACTTTTTTTCTCGTAAAGTTACGACTTTTTTCTCGTAATATTATGACTTTATTCTGGAAATCTCCGATTTTTTTCCCCTCAATATGGTCTTAATACTCCGTAGTACATTTGCCCTTTGGCCCTTTTGAACACCGCTGCTAAGCAACGGCAATATTAACGTTACTGTCGGAGTCTAGAAGCTAGCAAGTGGGTAACATAATGTAATAAATACAAAGGCATAATGAGAGAGGAAAACGATGAGGCCGTTGGCAATATCAACATTTTCCTCAGACATAATATCAAATTATGAATAAAAACAATATACGGCTAAAATTACAATATATTAACTTATTATGCGCCGAAAAATTTACTTCCAAGGCCTCCGCCATTTCTGACAACGTCAACAAACACGTCACAACTCGTGAACTCTGAGTTTTCAGAAACTTTCCACTTACGAGGTCGTGAATACGACGTCATGCAGCTCATCACATCACCGCTACAGGAACACAAGTCAGCATCATGCAAACAAGTGCAAAGCAGAGATCACATTTCCATCCCATGTGAAACAAACTCAAAGCTAATTATCGTGTCGTCATATTTCACATTTTTATCATGAAACTCTGCAGTTCACTTCCTCTGTCCGATACACACAGATGTTAAACCTGCGGGCTTCGTATTTATAGGAGAGCGATATCGTTATTTTTTCCCCTTTCTCCTCATCACCATTAAATGACTCTGTTCTTTCTATTTCTGCAGCTTGTTTCAGCTCCAGACCTGATCCCCCAGAGGCCCGTTAGAGTCAGAGTCAAACCCCTCGGATGTGTTGACTTGGTCAGAGAGCAACGAGATGAAGGGACGAAGACGAAGACGGAGGAAAAAATCTGTTGGACTCGTTTCATTGTCGGCCAAAAGCTCAGAGCTCTCTGCTTTAGACAAATGCTGTGAGAGTGTTAGCAGTCGGCCAAATTTACCAATCAAGACTTTATGTGTGCACGAGTCTGTGTGCTGTTCAAAGACACTATAAAACAGCTCCTTCCTTTTTCCTGTGGGTCATAATACACACATAAAACTGACTATCACATTACTTCCTTTATGTCACTCTATGTGCAGGTGGGAGGTGTTAGTATTTGTGTCATCGTGTCATTTGAACTGCATGTAGTCTGTATTGACTGCAATGTAAATGCATCTGCGTGAATATGCTATGCTTAGAGCTAGTGACGTAGAATAAAAAGAGAAAGACTGCTGATGGAGGGAGGGAGGGGTCCAACAAACACAGGACTTTTAACCAGGAGACTGGTGTTCATGTCCCAAAGTGTTGTTGAGTTATTTTTAAGTTAGTGACGTATTTTCCGTACTTCTGTTACATTGCTTACGTACATAATTTACTTAGTTTACGTAGTTATTTTAAGCCCAACCATGAAGACTTTCCTTAACCTAACTAAGTGATTTTGTTGCCTAACACCTCGTTTCCCCATAGCTCTGTGTGCGAATCCACCGGAAGTTCATTCATTCCTATGGGAACCTCTGTGATCTCCGATGTGTTTGCGACGCGTTTCTTTTGCGGCAGATAACAGACAGACTGTATGCACTGTGTGTCAGAGGAAGTTCATGTGGAATTAGCGAATTAATTACCTATTGATGAATTATATTATACATTACATTATACATTATTCTCCAAGTGAAAAGTTCAACGTCATATTTAGCCAGTTTTGTAAAATATGAACTTTTCACTTAGAAAGAATGTAATATGACTCATCTAGACCGGACGGCGAAAACAGACACAATGAACTTCTATTCCTATATCTGTGGTGGTGTTTCTATCCATCCGTAAAGAGATGCATTTCCTTGCGTTGAACACTAGGGGGCGTAATCCGAATACTATATGGATTTACGGACACAAAACAAAACGGAAACGAGGCGTATACCTAACTGCAGCCATTACTATAGTTTTGTTGCTTAAACATAACCATGACTGTTTCTCGGTAACAACGTGGCGTCAAATGACACACAAAAATCCTCAAATGCGTTATCATGACATGCAGAATGTCCTTAAAATGTCGTGGTATTTATTTGCCTTTCCATGAGATCAGGTTAACCGTCCTGTTGTCTTCCCGTCGACCATGCAACTTTTGTTTTCCCGGGTCAAAATTAACCCGGTCTGGTTTGACTGTTTTTAAAGCATACATTATAAATTATCACCCAATTCTGTATTACACCTTTTTGGCCAACTTCATTCCAACTCATTACCACAAGTTTTACACTTATTTGGGGGAATTCATGGTCAGTAAACCTAATTTATATGAAATTAAACCTAATTTGTTTAGGAAAAAATGCAGAAATTATGAATTATTTGGACTATACTCAAAATTGGAGGAACATATGTTGATGGATTATCACAGACTGGTATATGTCAAAGTTTAATCAGAATATTATAAATGTTATAATATAAAAAAAAAAAATGTTTAATGACAGTGTGACACATTACACCACCACAGGTGCTATAATTTTGAATAAAATCCCCATAATGCAACAAAAGTCATTATTTTTATTTTTTTGCAAAGACCATATAAGGGAACCATCCATGTAATTTTGGGAAAGACATCCATATTTATGACATAATGAAGTTTGAAAACGGGTTAAATTTGACCCGAAGACAACAGGAGGGTTAAGGACAGACATCGAGCTACGCCGCTAGCGTGGCTTAAAAATAGCCGGAGACAAAATATGCAAAAACTTATTACACACTGGGAGAATATGGGGCAATTTAAAAAGTAGAATTACAGCCTCGCGGTTGTCTGCCTCCACCAACGAGTGAAGTTCTAGTTTACATCCAGGTCTGTCCAACATGTCATCACCGCTTAATTTTTATCTTGTTAGATATTAGTGTGAATTTGTCATAATTAGCATATTCATTATTGAGTTATGGCCGAAAACGTGTTTTGTGAGGTCACAGTGACCTTCGACCACCAAAATCCAATCAGATATGATGTTACTCAACTCTTTGTTTAATCACATCCAGTCCCATGAAGCTAAAAGCTCCTCTGGATGCAGAACTGTCTCGGCTACACCAGAACCAGCTGATCTGAAACCGACCTGACTGGTTCCTGACTCTCCACGGACTCTGAATCCTGAACTGGTTTGAGGTCTGAAGTGGGATGTTAGTAGGTGGCCTGTGACTCCACACAGACCTGCAGTCACACCGATCACGGCGGTGGTTTCTTCATATGAAACTGAGCAGCCGCTCTGTGGTCGGCGGTTGAGTGTGTGAGGTATCGGTTCTCCACTTCCTGTGTGGTGCACAGTCCTCGCTCTGTGTTTCTAACCACCGGCGGTTAAATGACTCGCAGCCTCTTCTCACCTCAACCACAAAAACCCCCACATCTGAGCAGCACATCAACAACCTGCAGGGTGCGAACTGACTTCCTACTATACACCCACAGCTTCCTCTGTTAGCAGAGAGGAGGTTAGACCACAATCAATCTGTCATTCAGGGACAGGGACTTATTGTTTTAGACAATATGTAGAATGTCTTGTTAAATTAACTACTTTATGACTGTATATGTACAGTATACTGTATATATGTACTACTTCCTGTGTTGGCACTGGAAGTAAATTGTGCAGAATTGTCCAACTTGAATGTAACTCCAGGTGAAACTGGGCAGATGCAGCCACATGTTGATGCCCTTTCATACATTACACACATACATCAGTGTGTGTATACAAAGCTCCTTGTTGTTCCCTGAACTGCCAGCGGCTGTGAAATACGGCGTTCCAGACTGAGAATATATTAGAGACGAGGGGATCCAGCTCGCTCCCCGTTCTGCGGACCACTTCAACACAAAGTGACTGTAGCATTACCTCAGGAGGGATCAGGTTTTCATTAGAGCGAGTAGCTCATGTACAACAGGCCCGTCCGGACTCGTCCGTCTGTCTGGCTGCTCGCCGCCTCGCTCCTCCGCCGAACGCAACGCACAGAAAGACACGCAAAGGGAAAAATCAGCCCACAGAAACACTTAAAACTCATGAGTCCTACCTGCCAAGCCTCTAATGGAGCGTTACGCTGCTGACTGACACGGCGAGGGTCCCGCTCTGTGGTTATGAAGGACACAAGACCACGTTTGTAAACCTCTACGGCGAGGAACCAGACCGTGTCTGTAAACCTCTACGGCGAGGAACCAGACCATGTTTGTAAACCTCTACGGCGTAGGAACCAGACCATGTTTGTAAACCTCTACGGCGAGGAACCAGACCATGTTTGTAAACCTCTACGACGAGGAACCAGACCATGTTTGTAAACCTCTATGGCAAGGAACCAGACCATGTTTGTAAACCTCTATGGCGAGGAACCAGACCATGTTTGTAAACCTCTACGGTGTAGGAACCAGACGCCTAATCTGAGCTGCCCATGAAGACTCACTCAGCTGGTGATACAGAAAGACAAAGGAGATATAAATTATGTTAAAACTATGCTCAGCATGTGAACGTGGAGTTGACCTTGACGTCTTCCAGGTGGTGCTGGCGAGGAGCGTCAGTGCTCCAGTAACGGGTCAACTGTCGCCTGACTATAAAACTGTCGGTTTGACAACAACAGCGAGGAGTCATGTGTCGGCTTTATGAGACATGCACTGTAGCACCTTTAACATCTGTCCAAAATAAACACGGCCGACAGGTCGCTGAAACTAACACAACAGACACACACATGTATGAAGGCTGCAGCTGATACGACAAACACACTGAAAACTCGAGTTCCTTCTCACTTTAATCATTCAGATCCTGCAAAAAACACATCTCGGAAAGCTAGTTTACATGTTTTTAAAAAGATCACAGCTAAATAATTGTCTTTATTTGGTCTAAAATGTGACCTCATTAGTCATGTTGTCTTATAAATGGTTGCATTATAGTAACTACAAGCTGACGAGTTGGGAGTGAGAATGGGATTTGCTTGAAAGCGCTGGGAAAAACTAGGAAGTTCCCCTTGAGTTACGTTAGTGACGTGTTTTCCGTAGCTGCTTTACGTTATTTCCGTACATGTTTTACTTAGTTTACGTACTTATATTTAAGCCCAACCATGACGTTTTCCCTAAACCTAACTAAATGGTTTTGCTGCGGACAAACGACACGCAAAAAGGCTAAAATGCGTATTCATGACACGCAGAATGTCAGTGAAATATCAGGCTGTTTATACGCCCTCCCATGAGACCGGGTTGGTTGCAGAATTTACTGTATTTGAAAAGAAAGCATCAGGTATGTAGAGAGAGAACCATGAGCTCAAATACTTTACAATCTCTTACTGACTTTATATGCAGACCAACATACAGTCGGTGTGAGACGGGCACATGTCGGCCACACAGAGAGCCGGTCTGACCGCCGACTCACAGTTTCCACCGACACTCAACCAGCTTCCGCAGCGAGTGGACGGTCGAGGTGAACGATGTGTAGGTACAACACACACGCACACACACACACACACACACACACACACACATACACACACACACACACACACACAGTACAGATGGAGCCCTATAAAACCTCTCCACACTGGGCAGATGTGGAGACACAGGACTCTTTCACATTCATGCCAGCGTTAGACGGATAAATCAGTTTCTTAGACCTGGTCTAATATATATAAATATATAAATATACTGTATGTTTAACATTTTATTTAGATTTCCCAACAATCTACATCCTACACACAATGCTAAAAACTGAGGCGGTGGCGTATACGGACTCTCTGGTAGCGAGGAAGACGAGGACAGTATGGCTTGTCCACTTTGCAGAGAGAATTGGAGCTAAGCTAGCTACGTTTTACTGCCTATATATCTATTGTACATTGTTATCTTGATAGCTGCGCTCTACTGTAAACAAATGTAGAAAAAGGCTCTGAAGTTGGGGAGTCGGCTCGTGGTTCTGCTTCAACTGAGCTCGTGGACGGCCGACCAAAATTTCTGACATGTCAGAAATTCATCCGACCGGTGGAGTTAATCGGTCCTCTGTCTCTCCCTATAGGCTGCACGGCAAAAAACGACGCCCGACGAAGCTGAAATTCAATCCGACGGCTCAAAATTTGGGCCAGAAACGGGCTGAAATTGTACAGTGTATGCCCAGATTTTTATTTAAATTTCCGTCAGTAACTTAAATAATGTATCAAAGTTACTTATTTTAAGCCGAACCATGATGTATTTTACTAAACCTAACCAAGTAGTTTTGTTGTCTAAACATAGCCAAGTATTTTTGTTGCGTTTTTTGTTGTGCAAGAGACGGCTGAAGGCGGGAAACACTCAGGACTATTGCACGCTTGTTTTAATGCCATTTATTGTATTAAGATTAAAGCTGCATTCACACCAGATCAGGCGTTGTGGCGATTCGCCGTGGAGTTGTGCGGCGCTGTGGGAGAGTTACTTGACTGCACAACGATTCACGTCTTTTGTTCCCTCATGGCTGGGTTGTACAGCTCTGGATCGTCGGTTACTTTTCTACTTTTCTGCCGCAGGCCGCTGCATTTTTTTTTCGGCAGCCCCTGCAGCCGCAGCCCAAACGCACTACCCCCATTCAAAACCAATGGGAAGACTTGTGTTTCTGCCGCACCGCTGGATCTGGTGTGAATGCAGCCTTTAGATATAAGTATTAGGCGACTTCAATTCAAAAACATTCAGTTGAACTTCCATAACAGTCAGAAACAAACACATGAAAAACACAAGCATCATCACAAGGTGATTTATTTTCCTGATATTCAGAAATTCAATGACATCCTTTTCCTTTAAACTACATTGTGCCAAAAACTTTTTAAACGTATTATTTGATAATAAAAGTTTTATGTGGGGACATATTATAAAGTATTTTTGTTGGAGCGGTTGTTGTGTTGTCTTTGTTTTGGTCCGTTACCGCGTAGGTTAGCCACGGCGAGCGGCCTTGAAACTCTGGTTTGTCCATCTCACAGTGAGAGACTGAGACTGGAAGAACATCAAGAACCAGCTCAGCGATCGCTCCTCTGAGAGAGACGGAGCTAAAGAGAGGGAGGTGTAGGGCAGGTTTTACAAGAGGGACAGCCTACCTTTCCTTTTCTTCCTCCTCTTCATCATTCCTTCACCAGATGGAGCTCCTAACCCCTCGTCTCATAAAAAAGAGCTGAGGAATAGAAAGTTGGAGGTGGAAGACATGATGACCTCTGAAAGACAAAGAGCAGAGAGCAGGAAAATTTACCTAAACAGACAAGAAGATGCAAAAAAGACATTCATATATTCATGTATGTGGCAAGAAGAAAGGTCCAAACTTGCAAAACGGCTATACACTTGGACTCCGGTGAGTCTGTAGAAGCATCAGCAGAACTGAAGCTGTTGAATGCTAAAAGTTTAGAAATTGATTTTTATTTATTAGTGCAAAACAATTACAAGACAATTACATTCCCATACAATGAAAGTGCATTGTCAAATACGGTGCAACGGAACATATTTTCTACCCGATTACTTTTGTATTTGATGCATCACAAATACGTTTTATCAAAGCCCGTGCAGGTCCGCGTAGTGGGGATGTCGGAGTGGATGAATGGGTCAAACAAACAGGACATTCACCCAGGAGACTGGTGGTTTGTGTCCCGTGTGAAACCAAAAGTAATGTACTTATTTTAACTATGGCTGTCAATCGATTAAAATATTTATTCGCAAATTAATCACACATTTTTTACCTGTTGAAAATGTACTTTAAAAGGCAGATTTGTCAAGTATTTAATACCCTTATCAATATGGGAGTGGACAGATATGCTGCTTTATGCAAATGTATGTATATATTTATTATTGGAAATCAATTAACAACAGAAAACAATGACAGATATTGTCCAGAAACCCTCACAGGTACTGCATTTAGTATAAAACAATATGCTCAAATCATAACATGGCAAACTGCAGCCCAACAGGCAACAACATCTGTCAGTGTGTCAGTGTGCTGACTTGACTATGACTTGCCCCAAACTGCATGTGATTATCATAAAGTGGGCATGTCTGTAAAGGGGAGACTCGTGGGTACCCATAGAACCCATTTACATTCACTGATCTGGAGGTCAGAGGTCAAGGGACCCCTTTTTGAAAATGGTCATGACAGTTTTTCCTCGACCAAATTTAGCGTAAGTTTGGAGCGTTATTTAACCTCCTTCATAACAAGCTAGTATGAGTGAGTATATTATTATTATAATGGATGGATGGATGGAGTATATTATATCCTCTAACACAGTAACAACTCAGCTGTCTGACAGTACAAATGAATTACTTCCCTGTTAGACAAAGGCGAAATGTTTCTCGGTGATGTGACGGTTGGACGGACGCCAGCGACGGGGGCAGCCTTTGTTTTGGCTGAGTAATGCTCTGGGAAAAGACTTCCTGTGGGCCGCCGCGGGGGATGCCTGCGAAGTTATTCATATGTCACTGAAACACAGACTTCTGTTGGGAGTCAGCAGTGAGAAGAGGGTTTCAGCCCCTGTGTGAGTTTCAGCATTTCTGCACGTTTTGTAGTCGGCATGCAGCCAAGTAGATATTACTGGTGTTCGTATCTAGAAATAAATTATTCTGAATACAGATCTGAGACTAGTATCCGGAAAAAAAGCTACTTATCCATCACGTAAACTTATAAATACTTGAGTTTTTCTTCATTTTTTGCATGTTGCTCTAAAAACTTTCTAATTACATTTTAGTGTTTTGTGTAATTAAGATTCTTTAATTCCCACCGCAGTTTCATACAATCAGTCAATCACCTTCTTTAGTATCAGTTCAGTCGCACAGCAGTTCATGAAATAGTCACAAAATTTAATGTATTGATTCGTGTTCATAGACACGAATTTCACATTCTTTTCGTGATGGTCAGCACAAAATCAATTTGTATGTAATCCACGTAATTGTGAACCAGGAAGTATAAAGAGTGGCGAACGCCACGTAGGGAGGAGGTCGGGGTGGATGGTAAAAAAAAACTCCCTTTTTCACAGGAAACCGCTGTGAAACCAGAAGTCAATATTGATTTGTCATGTAACTTCCGTACTTAAGTTACGCCACTTCCGATGTTATTTAAACACAAAGCCGCGATCTTTTCCTAAACCTAACTAAGTCGTTTTTGTCAGGTTACTTCTGTATTACGTCACTTCCGATGTTATTTAAACCCAAACCACGATCTTTTCCTAAAGGTAAATAAGTAGTTTTTGTCACCTAACTTCCGTACTTAAGTTACGCCACTTCCGATGTTATTTAAACCCAAAGCCGCAATCTTTGCCTAAAGCTAACTAAGTAGTTTTTGTCACGTAACTTCCGTACTTAAGTTACGCCACTTCCGATGTTATTTAAACCCAAAGCCGCAATCTCTCCCTAAAGCTAAGTAGTTTTATTTTGAAAAGACTGGAGCGGAAATTGACCCGTGCGTCACGTGTTGCTGGACATTCGGAAAAGAAAAATACTTTGTTGAAAGTCGTGCTGATCGAGCGTTCTTGTCTACGTACACAAATGAAATAGATTAAATTTCGTGACCATTTCACAAACTGCCGTGAGACTGTGTTGTTAGTTCATGAAAACACAGATCTGTTAATATGACACATCAAAATTCAGAAGCTGAAGTGGATCAGCGGCCCAGAAAAGCGGTGGTGGTCTGTTCCCAGGAAGCTGAAAGCGGCCATTGTGACGGCAGATTCCTCTGCAGGAATTCAAACTATTCAATTACAAATGAAAAGGAGAATGTGAAGTACGCAGAGACTCACACCGAGTGGGAACCAGTGGAGTTGTTACACAAATATCAAGGAGATAAGTAAGCAATGCAATCACCACGGGCTGTTTTACTTTTCATCTGACAGAAACAGGAAGACAACCGATATTGATCATTATTTCATGAATATTAGAACCAACAACATCACTATACATCTTAAATGGTTCCAGTCTGAGATCCTAAATGGTTCCTGTCTGAGATCCTAAATGGTTCCAGTCTGAGATCCTAAATGGTTCCAGTCTGAGATCCTAAATGGTTCCTGTCTGAGATCCTAAATGGTTCCAGTCTGAGATCCTAAATGGTTCCTGTCAGAGATCCTAAATGGTTCCTGTCTGAGATCCTAAAAGGTTCCAGTCTGAGATCCAGACGTGAAACACAGTCCGTCATCAGAGACCGGACCCATTAAAGACCCAACAGAAGTCGTGTTTGTCGGTGCCAACAGGAGCCGATCCAGATCAACGGCTCCTGAAGTCACATCTGTAATGTGAGTTTATTTTATCGTCGGGGGATTCGGTAACTAAATATCTGAACTTTAAGTGCTGCTGGAAGGACGAAGAGCAACCGTGATGTCATGCAGGTCCGACAGGAGGCTTTCCAGAGGCTTCATCATCATCATCACCTTCATCATCACTGCTGCTGTTAGGGAGATAAAATCGCCTCCACACTCGGTCCTCAGAGTCAGATCTTTCTTCTCTGATCACTGCAGGGAAACTTTCTCTTCTCAGTGTCGGTCCTCACACTTTGAGGTCAAAGGTTAAAGATCAGGGGTGCATCCATTGCTCACATTTGCACCAACACAGGAAGAAGAAAATTCACTAAAAAGAAAACAACCTCAGGGTCTTCGGTAGCCGAACCCCAAGGCCACATGCACTTTTATGCACAGTTTAGTTTCAAACTGAGCAGGGGAGAAATAACCTGACCCGCCAGATGGTTTGTTACACAGATCCATCTGAGAAGCAGTCATTGGAAACTTTTTGGAAAAAGGGCAGGCACTTTAAAAAAAAAATACTCGGCAGGTGATTGGATGAACCACCTGTCAATCAAACCCTTGCAGTTGCCAGTCAGGAGAAGAGCGGAAACACGTTTTCCATCTAGAAAAGCCTTCAGTGTCGTTTTTTTTTTCTTCTTTCAATGAAGAAATACTCTCCAGTTCTGATAGAACCGATGCTATTGCAGCTACGCTAACCTCTTCAGGAGCCGCCATTGTTGTTTAGAACGAACAGTCGCCTCTCTGTGTCGCGTCACACACCTAAACCACGCCACGTTGCCGCCAGTAGCTCCTCTCTAGATGCTGATTGGTCCGTGCTCTGGCTTGCTGGACACAAACACATTACTTGAAGCCTGGCAAGATGGTGTAATATGTGATCCGGCAAGAAACCAGCTGCCATGCAAGGTAAAGTGGAGAAAGGCGTTTTAATAAAATCAGGGAGTCTTCTTAAGGTCCTGATAGACCAAGCCGCCAGTCGGCCGTCAGACAGTTTGGGGCCGTCGGTGAGTGTCTGTCGGCCTAGTTTTTGCAATGTGTCCCGCACCGTCGGCTCTAGCAAAGAACATATATTGTCAAGAAGTGAAAGTCAATTGTTCGATCCATTGCAATGTCAGCGCCCAACAGCAGAGCTACGTTTCCGCCATTTTGGACTGAAAGCGACTACCAGACGCCAGTAAAATGTGCACCTAAAAAGTACCGTACAAAAGTAAAACAAATTCTATTGTCATATTCTACTGAAATGGCCTGTGTTGAACAATAAAATATTATACATATAATAAGCGATCAGTCCAAAATGGCGTCAGTGGCTTGTAAAAAAAAAGAAAACACCGGAGTTTCGTCTCTTTGCTTCTGCACTCTCTCTGGCTCTAGTCTGCCCGTGTCTGAGTTTTTTTCGTCCGATTCAGCATGTTGAATTGGCATCGGAGCTCGTCGGTGAGAGAAATCACTCTGATTGGCTGTGGTGGAGACCAAAAACAGAGCTAAAAGAGAGAGAATATTGGACTCACATTAATCACGTGAACACAAACACCACTCCTAGTGAACGATCATGTTGCTCTGTTAAATGATGACAGCGTATAACAGGGTTTAAGAGGAAGAGAGTCACAGTCATTCTCCAACACCTTCACTATACAGCACACAGCGCCCAGAACAAACTGTAGCCATAAAGTAAGAAAACATAATTAACCCTGACACAGAAAGCTCATAGTTTTATAGAGTTACATTCACACTTTCTAAGGGGTTTTATTTCCGTTATGTGATACTCAATATAAGTGACGTATTCTTTACTTTTTCATTTTGGCGTTTAATATCAAAAGCACATGTGTAAATAGAGAAACCAACCTCACATTGAAGTTGTGTTTGTCTGAGGTTACAGTCTCTCTCTCTCAGCTCACAGAACTACCTTTATATCCAAAGTAAGAAAGCTGATTTACATTTTAAATATTTGTCTTTCATTTACGCACACGTCCAGAACTTCCTGCTTGAATAAGTGAATTAAAGCACAGTGCAGGTGCTTGTTTGAATCAAGACAGGATGAACAGAATTAAAGGCTGCTGTGATGACGATACTCCTGCAGTGTGTCGGGTTAAAAGCAGCTCTGAAGGTTACGCAGGGTTGTTGGTTTGAGTCCTCAGGTCACAACAGAGAGTGGACATAATGTTCACACTTATTTTTAACAAAGAAAATCAATTACTGTGACTTTATTTTTGGGTAAAAGGTGGTTCACACTAACAGAAATGGTCGCTAAGACAAAGAAAGTTTCTCAATTTCAACTGTAACAACTGATATCAGTATTTATCTCTGTTATTAATCTGGTTGTAAACTGATAACCATCTGAGCAGCAGGACATCTCTTCTTCTTCCTTTGACTTTTTTCACTTCAATCAATTAGATTGACACAATCTCTATCTTGTTTAAGATGCTTTCACCTCCCAACAAATGTTTAATCACATTTAAAAGCTACTGAAAAGGACTCACTGTAACAAGATGTTTTATGTTTAATGCCCAACCAAGTCACCAGAATTTTTTTTTGCATTGTACGTTTCTGCAAACCACAGCCTCATATCACGCTTGCAGAAACACAATGTCACGTGATTAACATTGAGAAATGATTGGTGAGGTTTAGGTAATTAAACTACTTAGTTAAAGTTAGAAAAAAATATCAAGGTTTATGTTAAAATAATAACGTTACTAGCGTAAATAAATAACAACCGCCCTTAGCGGACTTTCTTACGTAACGTTACGTAGCAACATTTTTCTCTGGAGCTGTTTATGCATCACTTGACAAACACACAGAAAAACATTGGAAAATGTCACATTATGTGTCCACAACTCGGTCTTTTCTGAGTTACCTTCATGGACAACTTGTGACTTTGACGCTGCAGACCTCGTTCATTGTGTGTCTCAAAGCTAAAGTCAAACCCACAAACACAACAAGTGTCTCTGTGTTCAGACCTGCAGCTGATTCAAAGGTCTCAGACAGACGGACACTAAACCACTGAACTGAGGTTAAATGGGAGTGAATTTTAAGTTGTGTGTGTTTAAACCTGGAAAAAGGAAATAGTCCTATAACTAATATTTACTTCCTCTGCTGGACAGCTTGATGAATAACAAACTCTCTGTTGCACACAAACTGGAGAAAAACTAAATATTTGGTACAGAAACAGTGTTTCAACACCGCTGCTGCTAACGACCTTCATGACCCCAAAACTGTGCATAGTGTAATTTTAATATAATTAAGAGTAAACAATTTAATGTCCACGCAGTAATTTATGGACAATTTTAATTACTTTCGTTTAATGTAAAAAATGTTGCAGAATTTGGAAAACAGGCAGTTGATCATAATTCAACCTACAGGTCTGTTTTCGAAATACCAAAAAAGAATATTCTTTTTTGGTAT
>CAKALU010035354.1:0-24810 GCA_916700995.1 Hozukius guyotensis
TAGCATGAGTTCATGAACGGAAATAAACTCTCTTATTGGAAGAAATTATTATTATTTTCATAAATACTTTTTTCATATTGGTCAAAGGGGATTGAGGTCGTTAAAGGGTCTGATTCGACCCACAGGCCGCCAATTGAACAGGCTTGCAATACAGTATACAATACAATATATAATCTATTCTTATATAATATAATGTTAATACATTATATCACATTTAATTCAAGAAATAAATATCCCAAATTGGAGAGGCTACCTCAGTCAAATCATTCAAAAGTAAACTCAAAACACATCTTTTCGCATCAGCATTCAACCTCAGTTAGTCTGCCAAAAATACAAATTTTGGTTATCCAACTAAAACTGCATATTTTGCTAATGTATGCTATTTTATTGTATATATTGTGTGTGTGTGTGTCTAACTTTTCCATTTGTAATGCTTTGTATGTAGTTTATACCAATTACCGTATATATGTTTGCTGTGTGTTTTGCTAATGTTGCATATTGTTGTTTTTATTATATGTACAGCCCTTTGAGGCATGCTTTGTGATATTGGGCTTTAACAAACTTTGATTTGACTTGACTTGACTTTATATCATTATTATATTCCATCAGTTAAAGGCTTTGGAACGATCTGACTAAATATTGTTTGTGTTTTGGTGTTAATAATTCACTCTTACCCCCTGTATGTCAGGATCTTGTTTGTTCTCCTCCCTAGTGATCCGCAGGTCCTCTACTCCACCAGCGGGTGGCGTCTTTCCTGGGATCACGTTGTAGTAGTCGCGGTGCTCGCTGACTTCACCTTCCTGTTTGGCCTTTTGGTCTGTTATCGCCTCCTCCGGGCTCCATTTGTGACAGATCCTCACTGCTGACCTGCACGCAGAGAGTTACATGATGTTCACCTCCCTGCCTCCGCTGTGGAGAAGCTCTGACTTGACTTCTGTTAATGTTGTGCACACATATATATGCAGTCGAGTACACACAATCACAAAAAACACAAAGATAGAGACACATACTCAGCATAGATTCCTTTGAGTTTGCCGAAATAAAAGTATATATATATATATATATATATTTATATATATATATATGTCTGTAATTAATGATTATTTTCATTATTGATTAATCTGCCAATTTCTTGATTGATTGATTAATTAATCATTTTGGTCAAATAGTGAAAAATACTTTCCCAATTCCCAAAGCCCAAAATGACATTTTCAAAATGTTTGCTTTTGTTCAACTAAGGACAAACTCCAAAGCTATTCTACTATCTGCATATAGATTATACATTATCTGTCTATAAGACAAAAAAACATCAAATGTCCACATTTGAGAAGCTGGAACCAGCAAACATTTGGCATTTGTGCTTGAAAAAATGTCTCAAAGGAGTCAAATCATACTAGATTATCAACATTGTTGACAGTAGACAGAAGGACAACCTGGGATTGTTGGAGAGCGGCGATGGCGTGTGGTTGAGAAGTTGGCGGAAACGAGTCTCAAAGGCCTGACCGATGCTGTTGATAACCTCACCGGCCCGACCCCGGGGACACTCCAGGATGTGACAGGCTGACAAAAAGAGACAAAGGGTGATGTTTTGTTTCCATAATGATGACAGTAAAAGCTTGTGCGTTTACGTAATAAAACCAGTAAGTCCAGTGGAAGCAGTTGTGAAATTAAACCGTCCTATACCTCTCCGATTCACGAGGTCCTTGGCAACATAAGCGATGTAATCTGCCATGTCCTGTAAACAAATTGAGAGAAAAATTATTATTTTATCTACTACTGCTACTAACTATATGTATACACTATGTTTATACAGCCCATTCTCATTCCCAGGGCGTCAAATACCGAGGCTTTGTCACAGCCGTCGCTGTGTGATACCGTCGCACAAGGCACCCTTTGGCGCCAGTATGAAACGCACTGGACTTTCCATTAACTACATTGTAAACCCTTCGGCAGCAACAGTAAACGCTCAGGGAAAGTGATTGTGGTGAAGTAGTTTATAGACCAAAAGAGACACACAGGGCGGACAGGAGGGGAGGTGGATGGGTCCAACAAACCCAAGACTTTCATCCAGGAGACCGCTCTTCCGTGTGTTAAATTTCACTTTCACATTACAATCAGCTGTATGTTCGTGTCCCGTGTTCACAACGTTTAGTTTCAGTTTAACTGTAAAAACGTAGTAATTTTAAGCCCAACCATGTTGTTTTTTCCTAAACCTAACTAAATGCTTTTGTTGTATGACATGACGATGACGTGTGACATCTCCTCTTTTCCCCCTCCTGTAGCAGCAAAACCCCTGAGTGTGTTTAAGTCAGTAAGAGTGCATTTTATTACCCATGAGTTCAACTTTTCATTTGTATAAGCAAGAATGTGTTAATTCTTCATTCAGAAATTACATAATCTGTCTTTAAAGGTATTCTCTGCATTTCTCTGTATGTGCACAAGGTCACTAATAAACCTCCTGACTGTGTTGTAGTTTAGTTCATAACCTGTACATCTAGTGGGTTTAGGATCTGTAATCAGCCTTTCGATTCCTAATTTAATCATTGAAAACACAGCAGACATGTTCAGTTAATGGTCATCCACGTGTATTCTCTGTTTAATTAATTCACTCCCTATCAGTGGCTCTCTGATACTAATACAAGAGCAGAGTCAGCTGAATATGTCTCACCATAAAGCCTCTGTGGCAGATTGATTTTAAATCCCCCCCGCTATCTTCTATGTGTCCAAGCCAACTGAGCCGAGGCTTAGAGCGCACTACAAGATTATTTTAGCTAATTAATTAAGCAGCGAGCTATAATCCCGTCCATAGCTTCGCTGGTGTTGTGTTGCACATAGAGAAACTGCCTTCCTGTTCTCTCTAATCTTTGGCCAGTGCGACGTCGCAGTGCCAAAATGGCAATAAAAAAGCCGAGAAACTGAGTTCATGGACGCAAACCAAATCATAAATAACAGTTTTTGTTAGTCAAGCAGTTTATTAAGCAGGGTTTGACCTCGACAGCAGCTAATAACTGACATGTCCTGCTGGCTGGTCAGACGTTAACAGTGCACCATTGATTTCTTTTTTCACTCAGGATGAATAACCCAATTTCTGTCATATGGAAATAATGTGGGCATGGAGGGAAAAAGAGGGGAAATAGATAAGAGTAATTAGTTTGAAACAGACTTGGCGAGGTGTAAAGATGATGAAAGCACAAACCAGCTTTGATGGTTGTATTAAGTCACAAGAAAAGATTTCATGACTTTTAGTAATGCGTTATCCTAAGAATTATTCTTCTTAAGCAAATCAGAGAGGATAATTTACCCAACATCTGCCATACTGATTATTCTTTTTTCAAAATCCTATATTTTACCCAGTTTGTCAATTTAATCTAATCTATTTATAATACAACATGTCTGAAATGGAAGCAGACAGAAAACCAAACTGAATCAGGGAGGAACTTATTTTGCTGGTAGAGGAGATACATCAGATAATAATAATAAGGGGAAGTTAGGGCCACATTGATAAGTGCAGACAATGACGATGCATGGAAAATGATTGCAAACAAAATGAATGTAAGCTGTAATGTTGTATCTTTGCACCCCGCAACAAAAAGTGCCATAACATCCAATCAAATGTTTGAAATTCAAATAGTAGGCTTAAACTATTCTGAATTATAAATATTGCATCGGATAACTTATGGGCCCTTTTCACAGCAGCCATTCTGACATGTCATAGCAGGGTAAACACGGGTATAACTGATCACATTAATTATGGACCCATTCTATTTAGTGTGTCACAGCCATTCCAGTGAACCAGCAAGCACAATATCAGGGCCCTGACACACTTAAAGGAACAGTGTGTAACATTAAGGGGGATCTATTAGCAGAAATGAAATATCATATTCATAACTTTGTTTTTATTAGTGTATAATCACCTGAAACTAAGAATTGTTGTGTTTTTGTTAGTTTAGAATGAGCCCTTCATATCTACATATGGAGCGGGTCCTCTTCACAGAGTCCGCCATGTTTCTACAGTAGCCCAGAACGGACAAACCAAACACTGGCTCTTTTTACGTTACCTGAAGGCCACCGTAGTTCTCTGACACACGTGTAAAACTGTGGTAACGTGAGCAGCAGAGTGCAAATCCGTGGTACCGCCAGCCGCCATCTGACTTTCGTTGCTCCTAAAGTAATGTTATTATGGTAAGGATGGCCTCTGAGCGAGGCTACCGGCGTTACCACAGTCTTGGGAAGAGAGGAGTGAGTGGAGGTTACTTGCAATCTGCAACCACACCACTATCATTGATATTTTGTACAATCATTTCAATACATGCCTCAAAAGGAGTGTGCTCACTTTGCAGTCATCTAGAATCTACTCATAAGACACCTTTGAAGCTCTCTTAAGAGTATTTTTAAGTTGCAAGGATTTGATGAATAGCTTTTATTCTGAAGTTTGTGTCCAAAATTTCACTTTAAGCGGTTTGATAAATACGGACCTCGCACCACCAATTAAAAGTATAGAAGAGTTGGGGCAGGAAATAATTCAATCCTCCACAAATGGCAGCAAACCAAGCGGTACTCGAGCTAAATCAAATTACACACTGTTTATATGTGTGTGTGTGTGTGTGTGTGTGTCCCTATCTGCTCATGTTTGTACATGTTTGTACATGAGAAACAACAACGAGAATATGAACTTACTGGATCTCCTCCTGACGCAAATGAAATGGCATGCATGGGGTGGTGGGCAATCTTCTGAGGAGAAGGGAAAAAGCAGAAGTTTTTTTTTTACTCCATGCCTCCATAATTAAGATGTGTGACAGTTATAATTTGCGTGTTAAAGCGGTCACCTGTAAGGAGGAGGCGGCGATCAGAGTCACGCTGTCTGTGGAGACGGTGAGGATGATCCTGCTCCCAGAAAACTGGAGGTTGATTTGACCCAGAAGAGCAGACAGTCCCTTACAGACCGGCTGATGATGACACAAATCAGTTATTCTAGTTGTGTCTGTGTTGATTGCATTGGTGTGTGTGTGTGTGTGTGTGTGTGTGTGTGTGTGTGTGTGTGTGTGTGTGTACCTTACCCTTTTAGTTTTCACTGCTGATGTCCTCTCACACAGTCTGCTGATTGCCTCTCTGCACACACAAACACACAAACACACACACACACACACACACACACACACACACACTTACACACACAGATTATAAACATGTACACATGCAGACGCACACACACCAAACACAGAGGTACTTTTGTGAATGTGTGCTCCAGAGCGCTCCGCTAACATGTGACTGGCATGTGAGAACATGAGAGGAAGGAAACTACATCACAAGAAGCTCATCTACAGTACATCAGAGGAATAAAATACACTGTAACATTACTCTAAAAAGTAGTACTATATGCAGCGGGGAAATGAAACTAAATGCATTTACTCAAGTATAGTACTTAACTACAATTTTGAGGTATTTGTACTTTACTTGAGTATTTCTGTTTTATGCTACTTTATATTTCTACTCTACTGCATTTCAGAGGGAAGTATTGTACTTTTTACTCCACTACATTCATTTGACACTTGTACTTACTTTTTACATTAAAAAAAACAAATTATATGCTTATATTATATAATTGAGTACTATACTACTAATCTACCCAAAGCATATAAAATCGATGATAATTTTAACCTTTTTAAATAAAATGTACTATTCTTATTCTTATTCTTATTAATAATAATAATAATAATAATAATAATACAAATTAAAATAATAATATAAATTGGCTCATATTGACGAACTACAATACTAAAATGCTCTTACATGTACTTGTTAGTGATAAAAACAGAAAAAATATAATATTCTATAATAATATAACTCTTTAAAAGGAGCCATTCTGCATAATGAGTACTTTTACTTTTGATACTTTAAGTTCATTTTGCTGATGATACTTATGTTCTTTTATTTAAGGAACATTTTTAATTCAGAACCTTTACTACTCAAAATCCTACATAAACAAAGGTATTATCAGCAACATGTACTTCACTAATCAAGTGAATATCAGTGAGCCTGTTTAGACAAAGCTATACATATACAAATATATATAGATAAACTTGGGATAGATTAGACCATCATCCACCATAAATCTACCAAAAAACACAAAATCTGCCTGAAAAAATACTTCAAACAAAACACTGACTGACCTATGATTGACTACAGAGATATTCCTGGTATGTGTGCTCATATTAAGGCTGTAATATTATAATTAAGGCGAGCTTTGCAGTCGCTGGTCTTCAGAGAGCTGACGCTTGGGTCAGAGAGGCCAAACTGTACAAAAACACACACTCACACACACACAGAAGTAACATCCCACTATCTAGTGAGCAAGACTTTTTTCCAGGAAGTGCTTTTCTTCTCCTTGAAAACAAATTGCATGTAATGGATTGAGGTCTCTCTCTCTCTCTCTCTCCTCTTAATAAGACTATGAGAGATCATTAGGAGGAAATTCATCTAATTGGATTTTCTGCCCCATCATTCAGCAGTGTTGTTGTGAACAGGGGTAGCTGTGTCCTTCGGCGTTTTTGGCATCCTGCACAAGGATGTCAATATCAAATGATGAGGAGAAAGCCCCGGTTTATGAAACATTATACATTTAATTTGATTTCCCCCTTTGAAACATTTTTCAAATAAACCACACATGTCTTGCTTGGCAAATATATGTTGGAAACTTTTCTTTTTCTTCTTCACATGCAAAACAGCAGCTCATTCATTCATAGTGTTATTCTGAGACTGTGTCAGCAGTAAGATGTATATTCTTACTGTATGTATCTTATGGTTGGCGTGTATGTGTGTGTGTGTGTGTGTGTGTGTGTGTGGTAGTGGGAGGACCTCCTACCGTGTGACTTTCATTCTCGTATCAAAGTCGAGGGTTCTCATGGACTGGGTCACCTCCACACTACCCATGTACTAGGAAAACACAACAAAACACCAGTTACTCATTGATTCCACACCTAGAAACAGCCATGATAAAAGTCTTAAGTGATCTCAGACAGAGTGCTGATGGGGGCAATGTTTCTGTCCTGATGCTCCTCAATTTAAAGGAACAGTGTGTAGGATCTGGCGGTATCTAGCGGTGAGGTTGCAGATTACAACTTCTACCGTGTGCCAAGCGTGTTTGAGAGCTACGGTGGCCGGTGTGAAAACGTGAATGGCCCTCTCTATAGCCATTTGTTGTAAGAGTAGAGTGATGAGAGTGTGTGTGTGTACGTGGGAAGTGAGTGGTGAAGCAAGAGAGAGAGAGAGACGCACTTTCCATTAACTACAACGTAAACCCATCAGCGTCAATATTAAACTCTCAGAGAAAGTGCTGTGGTGACGTAGTTTAAAGAGTGAAAGAGACACACTGGGCGGGTGGGAGGGGAGGTGGATGGGCCCAACAAACACAAGGCTTTCATCCAGGAGACGGCTATTTGTGTCCCATGTGTTATGTTTCACTTTTACAATCACCTGATCGTTCACGTCCTGTGTTCACAACGTTCGGTTACATTTTCACAATAAAAATGTAGTAATTTTAAAGATTATTTTTTTGGGCTTTTGCGTTTTTTTGATAGTCATGAAAGGGGGAGAGAGAGGGGATGACATACAGCAAAGGGCCACAGGTCGGATCCGAACCCCGGGCTGCTGCAGCAAGGACTCTACCTTTGGTACACTTGGCACACAATTACACAAATGTAGTAATTTTAAGTCCAACCATGTCGTTTTTTCCTAAACCTAACCTGTTTTTGTTTAATTCACAACATTAAGCACGTGTTTACTGCGACCGAAAAGTGACGGCGAGGGGTCTGACAAAGCGTCAGTATGTGATGAGTTGGGATGACAATGTGTTGCAGCATCCTCTGGGGACCATGAATATCTGTGCAAAATGTCATGCTAATCCATCCAATAGTTGTTGAGATATGTCAGTCTGGACCAAAATGGTGGACACACCAACGTTGCAACTATATTTTCCCCATGTGATTTTAAAAATTAATAAAAAAAATAGTTTTGCCCCACATGCATATATGACTGTCTCCTCTTTTTTCACTCATAACTGCTGGCTGAGGTCACAGAGCGCTGGAGCATTAAATGTACATATAGCTGTGCTTTTGGACCAATAGCCCGTCCATAGTTATCCGACATCCAACTTCTGCACTTAAGAAATAGTTTTGGACATCTTGACGTGTAATTAATGCAACCAGACAACATTTACGCCATGTGCTCGGATACACTTTGGCCAATCCCACTTCTATTGGCTGTGAGCTTCAGCAGAGCAGACGTTATAGGCTGGAGGCAGGATGAGTAAGTCCACTGATGAAGACCAGACTTAAATCAATACGTGTGTGTGTGCGTGTGAGTGTGTGAGTGGGATTAGTGGGCGGTAGTGTGTAATGTATGTGTGCTTGTTTATAAAGGACAATCAAACAGTCCGTTCTCATTTCCATCAGCGGTCAGCTCACAGGCCCTGCTCTTAATCACCCATGCGGACACACCTCCGGTTTTAGGACAGCATGGGCTCTGCTGATACCGGATACATTCACACACATGCACACACACACATACACACACACACACACACAGAAGCAGAGCAGATCTAGAGAGGAGCAGAGAGCCAGGATGAGTCACTACTGCCTACACAGGAAGCTCTATCTGAGAGGGAGGGGATGAACGTACTAAAGTGAGTGTGATGGTGTGGATAGAGCACAGGGAGACAGAGTGTGTCCTGTGTTCACGTGTGTTTGTGTTGGCACTAGTAGGAATTAAACTGTGCTGGATATGAGGTTAGCTGCACTTTCTTGCATATAGTGTAAAGCGAAGACGCTTTACACAAACACACAATCAACATTTTAGTATTAACACATTAACAATTTTAGGCAAATTGTGAAAAAAAGTGAAAAACAGGAAGATTAGTCGGGCAAGGACAATCCCACACTCAGATTTCTGTTTGTGCACAGCAGGGTGTATTCATGCATTGTTATTAGTTCACATAGGTACCTTGATGTGATGGTGAACCACTCTGCTCGCCGTCCCCACCACTGTACAGTCATCTGCTGCAGAGGAACGACACAGACAGTCTCTGTGTTGGGAGCAAGGAGGACAGCCGGGGGTCCAGGGGAGGCTGGCCATCCGATGCAGGGTGATGGGTCTTTTTGTGCAGCGTAGAGCCGAGTGAGTAGATAGGGGCACATTGAGGGAAGGTTGGCTACAAAACCTCTGGTCAGGCCCTGAGCCCCACTCTGTTCTGGACAAGGGTCTGTCAGTGTGTCCATCAATGGTGTTCGTCTGTCCCCTCAGGCCCCGCAGGGAAATAGGACTTTGCAATCGGATGTTGGCCACGCGGGGGATGAAGTCCCTCAGGGTGGACGGCCCGTGGTGCGTCGGCGTCCCGGGATCGAGCTGGGCAAAATCAGAGTCCAAGCAAAGGTCCCGCTTCAGGGGCAGCATTCTTTGGGGCCGATCCTCCAGAGATGACAGCGAATCGTTGCGCAGACGACTGTATTTGGTGCGCTTCAGCATGCCTTTGGAAGATGAAACGGAAAGAGTGACAATCAGATATGCAGCACAGTGATTTTCATTGTACTGATTACATCTGTAATGACAAAAGTGATGAGCCACCTGGTAAGAGTCCTTTCTGTGATTTGAACCTGGGTAAGGTTTGCTCTCTCATAATCAGGCAACTGGACGAAGGAGAGCACTAGGTCAAAGTAGAAAACAAGAATCACAGTTATTACACACAGAGGATTGAGTGCAGATAGCAGAAAACAGGAGAGGCATGAAATGCATTAAGTTGATCATTTTGGTTGCTAATCAGCTGATCTTTGGGAAATAATCTTAGCGTCTGGCGTACTGCGATTATTACTGTACGTTACAGTAGATTCAACTCACCAGCGTGGGACTGTGGACGTCCCGTGTACAGTCTAAAATCCAGTCCGGTCCGCTCCAGTCACGCTGAGAACAGTCCCATCATAATGACTTTCTCAGTCAGTTGCCAGGATTCCAGCTCTGCTTCACCTCCACATCAACTTTCCTCCCTTCTTGTCTTTTTCTTTCTGAAGCACAGCAGAATTGTGCAGCTTTTTTATGAATGAACTTTTCTCTTTTTTTTATGAATGAGAGGCTCTCGCTCACTTCCTCTGTCTCTCTCTATGACGGTGCATGCAGATGAACGTGTGAATGGAGCGGAGGGGAGATTGACAGACGGCCCCTAAAGCTCTCTCCCCCTCCCTCACCCATAAACTACCGTCCAATCACAGGCGAGTAGGGTGACTCATGCTGTACACACACACACACACACTCACACTCACACTTATACACTGAGGCAGAGCCAATACAGTACACGAGTGCTGAGTCTAACATCAGTTGCACCTCAGAGATGCTGTTAAAGTGGGTTATTAATACGCCGGCTTTACCCCGAAACATGTTTCCTCTTAATCTAAGACGATGAGGGTTTGACATCTTCTTTACAAACAGATGAAATTGACTTGATTTACACAAGACAGTAATTTACAGTAATGTGTGTAACATTCAAATGACCTGCACGAACACAGAGGAAGATTTAACTGAAACATTTGCATTTCCGTTTAATTCCATTCAAAGCAACATGCCGAACAAAGAGTGTTTTACATACGGCACTTATTCCTGATTAAAAGATTAATATCTAACAACAGCAAAGGGCAGGCAGTGTAGTAATACTTCCTTACTTAGGCCTGGAATTACAGGTCAAATGTAAGAAATGTAAGAGTAAAGAACTATTTTACTATTAGGGCTGGGCAATATATCGATATTATATCAATATCATGATATGAGACTAGATATCGTCTTAGATTTTGGATATCGTAATACCATAATATGGCATAAGTGTCATCTTTTCCTGGTTTTAAAGGCTGCATTACAGTAAAGTGATGCCTTTTTTTTAAATTTAACAGACTGCTCTATTATTTGCCTTTACACACTTAGTCATTATATCCACAATGCTGATGATTATTTATCAAAAATCTCATTGTGTAAATATTTTGTAAAAGCATCAATGGTCAACACTACAATATCGTCTTTATTTCGATATTGAGGTATTTGGACAAAATTGTGATATTTGATTTTCTCCATATCGCCCAGCCCTATGAACTACACAAATAACTTTATTACAGATAACTTGACAACTGCATATTATATGTAAATAAGCTGGGTGTGATAATATAAAGAAAAGATAAGTCTTCAAGTCTGAGTGCATACAATAGTGCACAGCAGAGTTTTGTCCCTTCCTAGTGGCCAGTTAGTAAAACTGCAATCTTGGCCCCAAACTAACAATTATTTGATTAATGAATTATCTGAACACTATTTTCTTGAATAATTGATGCCTCATTTTGTCCAAAAAAAAAAAAAAAAAAGTAAAAAATACCTGTTGCATTTTCTCAGAACATTTTTTAAAGGTATTTTTGTTTATTTTCCCTTTCTTTTTTTGAGACTCCTCTCTATGTGGATGCACGTGATGCCATGAGTTATAATTATAATCATGTTTTTTTGCCGAACTGTGACCAGTTCCTTTTTTTCCATTTCCAGACAAAGCAGTTATGTATATTCCAGATGTAAAAAAGTGAATAAACATTATTGTTCAAAAAGAAAAAGAAAAAGAAAAAGAAAAAAAGAAAGTGGATTCATTTCCTATTTCAGCTCTCTAAATCGTGTACATGCCGATGAAACAGTCAACAGTCAAAAGACTTACTTAAACAACATTTTAATGATGTTAATCATCAGTCCATATAGGTTAAGAGCGATAACAGGATTATGAGAAACAGCCTATAACAATGTTGCTAGTGATGCACAGTCTGAAGGAGACGGTCTTAAATATCCATATAAAGACGAGGAACACGCTGAAAAAAGTTCTTCATTGAACCGATTTTTTGTTTTGTTGTTTTTTGTTCACATTAGTTACAAGACCTTTACCAGTACTGTATTTACATAGTGCAAAGAAACACACTTGCTGTCAACGAACTTACTTCAAACACTTTGATGGAGCAACAAAAAGCCGACACACAGCGTACCTGTTATCAAACTAGAAATACTTTTCATAATCGCAAGTATGATATTCAGGACGCTGGGCTTCACATTGCATACAGCCCGGCATACTGCATTTACACACACCGCATCATCGTTGTCGCTGACTGGCTGAAATCTCACTATGATTCACTATCAAATACCATTATCAAATTGGATTCCAACTGTTAAAATGTTAAAACTTATCAAATGGCTTTAAGAACAGGATGATTGTATTTTTTTTTTAATACAATGCAAAATCAAAATCTCTTTTGTACACTTGTATTTACAAGGATTTATCATTAGTGTGTGAAGGACTTTGTGACGACTTCCAGTGGTGACTTTACCCCGATGAGGGAGCGTCTCAGCTGTACGAGGACTGATTTCATTTGTAAACAACCATATCAGATTTTTTGTCAACTTGGGCATTATTAGACTTCATGAATAGCAGTAAACACCTGCTTGTCCTATTGGTTGATTTGATTTAAGTGGTATTTTTAAAGGAAATAGACTGAACACTGGTAAAAACAATGACTTAGAGACACTTTCCAGTAACCTGATTCTTTCATAATGTCATAAACTATAACAAAACACTTGAAAAATATTTTTCTGGTTGGAAAGACTTAAAATATTTCGATGTTTGGGCTTCTAAAAATGGTGTTAGGTCTCTAACCTAAGAGACAGCATGAGAGCACGCCCCCCCCCAATCAGAGAACAAAAACACCACCAGAGAGAACAACAGGAGCATTTTTTATGAAGCACACACAGCATCTGGGAACTCAAGACAATTCCAGTCAGAGGAAAAACAACCAGAATAGTTTCACACCAGGCAAGATCAATATGACAAACTATTATATACTGTAGTAGAACCACATAGACGAGGTTATATACACAAAGCTTGTTTTGCTTCTTAGAAGTTAAAGTCATCTGAATCATCTGAATACAGAATGGGACACGTATTATTTGAACATTAAAAAACACTCTCTGGCCCTGTTCAGACCTGGTATTAACATGCGTCCTGGGTGATCGGATCACAACAGGACAGCTATGAGTGCAGGTGTGAACGTACTCCAGACACATTGAGATCTGATCATTCAGACCACATTCAGAGGTGGTCTGGGCCACATATGACCACATTCTTTTAGCAGTGTGTACGCGAATGTGTACTGGGCCACATTGAAGGACCGCCTACTCAACTGACGTCCCACTGGGATCCGCGGGTCTCTGCGCTCCTAATGTGAATAGACCTGCAGACACGAACGTTTGTCTGCCCTGTTGCACGGAAACGGCTTCTGTGCTCTACTGTATTCTGTCAGTACAACTGTATTTTATTGAAATATCTGTTATTTATAGGCTACATAGTGTACAGACTATCAGACTAGGCACGCAAAGTGCCTTATTATCATACTGTCTGTGATGTGTCTGTGTTTTTGTTCCGGTGCTTTGCACGCCCACCCGCTCGCTCGCTCTCTCATCCCCAGCTCTCTGGAGCTCTGTACCCCGCTGTTGCCTGGCAAATGCAGCGGTGTCGGCAGCACGGAGGTCCCCGAGGACCGCCAGTACAATAAACTTTTATTTTGATGTTAATAAAATGTACCTGAATTCACGAATATGTAGGATATTACTACTGACATTCAATCATGTATATAATATATTCAATATTCATGTATCTGCTGTATTAGCCGTGTGTTTACCTGCATATAGAGCGGGGAAGTGAGATCGGATCACAAGTGGTCACTCAAGACGCATGTGGAGACGCATTCTAATGCCAGGTGTGAACAGACGTATTTAAAGCCGTCCACTTGTGATCCGATCACTCAGGACGCATGTTAATACCAGGTGTGAACAGGGCCTCTGAAGACTGACGGGTGGGAGTGGTTTTGGTAGAAAGACAGAACCCCCCCTGACACTGTAATATTCTGTGAGGAAAGCTAAATATCAACCAAGACGTAATTAAGAAATGCATGTCTTTCCTTTCCTCATGGTGAAAAAAACACGCATTATTTACAAAGATAAAGCTAAAGAACACAGCAAAAATAAATGCAAACTATGTGCCTGTAAACACACACACACACACACACACACACACACAAGCACACAAATACTGCAGAGCTGTAAACTTTCTGAGCTCTGTATGAAGTTAAGATGGGAGCTGAAAGGTTCCAACCTCCCTCCTCTGTGAGCTACAGACAGCAGTTCAACATTTTTTTAAGCACTTGCTCCCAGAAAGGTCCCTGACTCTAATAGAGTTCAGCTTCGGAGGAGGAAAGTCAAAAACTTCCCTCTGAATTCAAGTGTAGCAGGTTATGGGCCGAAGACGTGAGGGCATCCTTTTAAATGACAAAGAGTGTCGATGACGATTATCCCTCAGACTGTGTTAGTTGCTGTTCGGTCTGCAACGCTGTGTGTTGGTAAGTTGGTCAGCTTCTCTGTAATGCGTGTGAGTGTTGGTCAGTTGGTTGGATACCTGAGATTATGTCTGGTGTCAGGGGTTAGAGACGAAGGAGAAAAGCTGCTGGTTGCTGTGAGGAAGGATGTGAGCGCAACAGTGGACATGAGTGGATGTAAGAACATAGAGAGGAGGAGGAGACATCAACCGGTGACCTTCTTCGCCTCCACTTGCTCTTTGCCCTCCGTCCTCGTCTCAGTGATGTCCGCTGAATCGAGGTCCTCCTCCTCTTCACTCTGCACTCTCTCCTCCTCATCATCTTCCTCCTCCTCCTCCTCTTCCGTACTTTCCTGGCTCTTCCCCAGCTGCAGGTTTTCCAGCGTCTTTGACACCCAGGATTCGATGCGGCTGCTGAGGGTGGGCACCTCCACAGCAATAGGTTCGGGAGTGTAGTCCTCCTCCTCCTCTTCCTCCTCCTCTGCCTCTTCCAACATCCCGGGTACCAGGGTGGAGGTGGTGGAGGTGATGGAGGAGTTCAGCGGGCCCCTGCAGCTCCCATCCAGTGAGCCCGTCTCCGTGCTCTGCTGGGAGGCCAGCTCCAGCCGGTCGTCAACCCGGACCTCGTCTCTCTCACTGGTACCCTGTGTCAGTGTCGGAGGCGCCGCCCTGGGCTGGGGAGCAGCAGAGCCTGGCGGGGCGGCGGTGGTGGAGGCAGCCAGGGTCTCACTGACTTTCTGGGTGGCGGTGGAAGGTGCAGGGCGAATCGGCTCAGCCTCTATAGGCTCCAGGGCATCTGAAGTCTCCACCATACTCCTCCAGTTGGTCTCTGAAGGAGTTAATAGATGTGTTATGCTCCATAACTGGTACTTTTTAGGGGTGGGGAAAAAAATGTATACAGCATATTATCGTGATATTTTGCGTGGCAATATTGTATCGATACACAGACATCAAGTATCGATCTTTGATTATTTACACTTTTAAACTCATAACAATCCGCTATTCTGTCAAGCAATACATCGCAATATAGCTTATCACAATATTCAGCATATCGCAAAATGTTTAAAATCGCAAAAAGATCGTATCACTTTCACTTAAGTTAAGGACCAGAATACGTCTTCCACCACTGATTACAGATAACCCTAAAAATCTATGACAGAAAATGAGGGCGCTTACCGTACTCCTTTTCATTGACCTCTGAAATAGGCTCAGAAAATATGGAACAAAAGGAAATAGCAGAAGCAGCAGAGTGGTTGCGGGAGTGTCCCATGTGGTGAGGGACTTTCTTGTCATTTTTCATAGCCTCCTCGGCCTGCTCCTGCTCCAGAGCTAACACCATGTCCTTGTAGGCCTTCCTAGCCTCTTCTGTCAGAGACACCAAGCGGTTGAAGAGACCCTGAAGGAGGTTTAACCAAGTTAGAAAAAGGCATACAAACATAAGATGCTGAGAGACGATCCTGTGTTTCTACAGCTCTATATTGACAACTACTGTATACATTTGATTTGTTCATTCACCTGGTAGATAGACGACTTACCTCAGCTCCAGAATAGTTGAAAATGCCAACCACACTAACAGGCACTAGTTTGTTGACGCAGCGTCCGAGAGCTTTTCTGCCCAAGGCAAACACAAACGGGATCTCCTGATCCCTCGCCATGGCAATTACATTATACAGAGCTTCATCCAAACCACCTGCAACACAGTATCAAAGTAGAGAAAATAAATTAAGAAAAAAACAACAGAAGATACCAGCTAATGACTTGAACACCAAAGTGCAAAAGCCTGCCGTTTTGGTAATATTCAAGTTGGGCCTGGGAGCTACACACATATATTAATATGTGACTGTTGGGTTTGTACACAGTGTATGCGCTCTGGTGAGTGTTATTGTTTATCAAGAGTTTGTTTTTTCTTTTTTTGGAAAATTTAAACTTGCAATTACTTTTTGCCCACTTGGGAGCAGCGGAAACAAGTTGTGAGCACAACATTGACCTATCATCACCTTTTTAGTTGATATGGCAAACAAGTGCTTATTTACACATCCAGCACTTACAGAGCAACATTATCATTCATCTGGAGTGGTATTTCTGGACACCTGGTGAATGCAAGTCCAATATCCACTCATTATTACACAGCTTTGTTGAATACTCGATTCTGATTGGTCAATCACAGCGTTCTATGGTATGTTATTTCTTCATAGCAAACCGTTGCTATGTATAACTGATTGTTGCTATGGGCGCAGTTCTGATGTTGGACTCTGGCAGACCGTTTTTGTGTCAAATTATTGATTTCTTAAGTAAGTAGCCGTGTAATAAGCGGGATAATGTACAGCTGGCCGGTCATTGTTGTGGAATAAACCCCTTCAGGGCGATGCAAGACACTGTCGGGGTTTATTTCACAACAATGACCGGCTCGCTGTACATTATCCCTTACTTATTGGTCTCTGCCAACTGAGACTCACTATAAAGCTCTGTAAAGTTGAGGGGAGCTGCAGATTAAGGTAATATAACTACGTATAGGTTCATAACTACATGCACATTGTCATTTGATACATTGTTATCCTAAAAATATTGATTATAGCCGATTTAAACATGTTTACAGCTCAGGTGGTCAGACTCCAGAAAATTTGATAAAATATGGACTGATAATGGAGATGCTATTATAACGTTCTTTACCTTTGGCCTGGATCTTCTCACAGTTGGGAGAGATGATGACACACTTAATCTTGCTCAATTTCATGTGCTTGGTGACCTCTCTGAGACCCATGACCAGGCGGCGTTTGGATTTGGCCTTGGTAGGATCCTTCTGGTAGACCCGCTCCTGGAAGCGAACCAGTTCCTGTAACAGCATAGTCACGCTCTCGTCGATCTCCTTACTCAGCACTTGGTTACAGTACCTGCAGAAAAAAGAGTATGACAGTAAAAATAATGGAGGTTACAGATGTTCAAAAAAGTGTTTTCATCTTTTGGGTGGCTACCAAGGTAACAATGACGATCGCCATTAAAGTTTCTCTATACGATATTCACAGCTTTAATATAGCAGCAAACAACTATTTGCTATGTAAAGATATAGAGGAGTAATGTCTACCTGAGCAGAGAATGAAGTCACTCTTCCACTGTGTGTGTTGTAATCAGAGCTTCTCTGTGCTTTGTTGACATCAATGGGCCGGCCGTGCATGCCTTATAGTGCATGTTAGTGCATGTGAGCGTGCCCCACTAGCTAGCTTACAGCAGCCGCTCTGCATTGCACTCATACGGCAGTTACAGCTGATAACGCCGTCCTGACCGATGGCGTCGTCGTCGCAGAAGCATAGTGCCCAACCTCCGGTTCCCCCTCAGGTAAACACCGTTATCTCTGTCAGCGCTGTTGCCGTTGTTTGCACTGTTAGCTACGATCCACTGGCTCAGCTGTCGCCATGTTGAGAGCCACGTGGAGGCAATAAAACTGTGAATTTTGTATTGAGCACCTTTAATTAGCACAAATAATGCTGCAAAATGTTAACTAGAACTTAAACGATTGGTTTATTAATCAATTAGTCAGTTGACAAAAAAAGAATCTGCACAATTTTGATGATCGAGAAAATATTTTTTTCAAGCAAAACAATAAACATTTTTCGGTTGCAGCCTCTAAATTGTGATGATATGTTGCTCCTCTTTGTCTTATACAACAGTTAATTGAATAGCTTTAGGTTTTGGAGTGTTGGTCCAACAAAACAAGCAATTTGATGGTGTCAACTTGGGATTCAGAAAATTGTGATGGGCATTTGGGCATTTTCTACTTTTCTCTGACATTTAGGGCTGGGTGTTAGGGAGAAAATCAAATATCTCGATTTTTTTACCAAATACCTCGATATCGATATTGCAACGATATTGTAGGATTGACTTTTGATGCTTTCACAAAATATTTACATAATGAGATTTTTTATAAATAATCATCAGTGATGTGGATATAATGACTAAGTGGGTAAAGGCAAATAATAGAACAGCTACAACAGTCTGGTAAGTTTAACCTGGTAAATTCATCACTCTACTGTAATGCAGCCTTTAAAACCAGGAAAAGACAATACTTACCAGCCATATTACGATATCCAAAATCTAAAACGACATCTAGTCTACTATCACGATATCGATATAATATTGACATATTTCCCAACCCTGCTGATATTTCATGATTAAAAAAATAACCATCAAGCAGTCTATGATGAAAATGATTGTTGAAGCCCTATGAGGCTTTAATCTTTGTTGGTCTTCTTAAAATGACTCACTCAAAGTTTATATTAAAGTTCATGACGACTTTGTTTAACTGCTTGTTGGTGATGTTTATGCTATTACACTTTATTGCTATCTGACCAGAGCCATCAGATAGCACACATGCTCCAAGTAGCTTTGTGGATTGATGAAATATCTAATCGGGAGATCGACGTATTGTGGCCTGAGGAACAAGTGTCCTGGCGGTCAGAGCTGAGAGGAGGAGCTTGGCTACAGAGGCCTTTTGGAGGCTTTAAATGCAAAGTATGTTAGAGAAGGGTGGGCTGGGACAATAGGCCTACAGCTGAGGACACAGAGGGACAAAGCTGTGTTTGTGACCACTGGCATACATTTTTGCTAAGAAGGGACAATGTGCTTGGCATCTGTGCCTTACTCTACAATTCTTTATTGTACAGTTCCGCCCTTAAAAACAGCCGTTAACTTCCAGAGCACACTTCTCACAGCCAAGGCTCTGGTTTCTTAGTGGGAGAAGTATTTGCTTTGCGAACCATTTTTGTACATTTTTGAGACATCCCAATGCCAGGGATTCCTACAAAAGGTCTGCCCTGCTAAATATTCAGTTTCTCACTCCATGCGGGGTGAGAGAGTGTACTCACTCTCTGAAACGTCGGCTGTGGATCTTGGTGATGGCGTTTGAGGCCATGGGACTCCCGATGCCAGAGCTGGCAGGAGAGCCCTGGGACACTGGAGTGATGCTATATGGAGAGTTCTGACTGGCCGGGGAGAGGGATGCATCACTGGGCATACTCAGACCATTGTCTGTGGTAAAAACAGCAGACCAAAAAATAACAATCAGAAAATGTCTCATGGATAAAAATAAATATGGATACACACCCAATAGTTTTCACTTTTTAATAATAAATGACCCTCACCTTCTTGGGAGGCAGGCTCTCGGGCAAGATCATCAGTAAACTGTAGACACTCATCCCCATGCTCCTCCTGGCCTGAAGACTCTTGTTCTACACTCGTCTTCCCTTTCTTCCCTTCACGTTCCTTCAAGATAATCTATTGAAACACAGAACAAAAAATAGCACTTAAAAAAGATTTGCAGGTTCAAAGATCTTCATTCTTTTTACCAATATTCATGTAAATAACATCTTCCTCCAACCTCTCCTAAATGATTAACTTCAACATAAATCATTAACCTTCTTAAGAGCCGTAGGTCGTTTGGGTTTGGGGACCTCTCTCTCCTTCCCTCTCTTGATACGGGGTGCAGTGGAATCCAGGGAATTGTGTGGAGCTGAGTACGGCTGCTGATGACCCTTCAACATGGACGCCACGCTGGTCGAGCCTGAAACGTGGAATGGAGTTGTTGTTCCAACTGGAGAGAAGGACAACAAAGTTAGTATACAGGCAGAACAGGAATATGTCTACATGTAGGTTAAAACAAAATTATTATTATTACGTGTTTTGTGAGTCTGACAGGCACTATATTTTTAAACATGGTTTCATGGGAACATTTACAAAGGCACAAAAATACCAGAATTTCTGCAGCATTAGCCAAAAACACAGCAAAACTACACATTGGGGCACCTAAAAATTATGATGATACATTTACTAACACTGAATGAAAGGTACTTCATAGGATATTTGGTTAACAATGATACATACTTAAACTCAATATTGTCATTTACTGCAGTTGTATCGTAAGTAAGGATGTCACCAGAACCGATACTTCGGTACCAAGACGATGGCAAAATTCTGAAAACGTGGCGGTACTCGTTTTTCTACAGTAGTACCGCAGGCACCGTTAGGGCTCGAGACTAACGTCGTCCCGTTGTTGATAGAAAATGTGTTTTGGACGCAGTAAACTCACTATGGACGCGTCCAGGGGATGCACCCTATTTTTTCCCTGATAATTCTACATTGCAAACAACAAATCTGTGTTGAAGATAATAGAGAGAAAATTATGACCTGTTTAACTTTCTAACAAAAAACAGTATGCAAACAGTAATAAAGGAGTGTATGTTGTTTTACTTTTGTTTTTTTACCGTTTTATTGAATTGGGTATTGAGAATCATGGAATTTCACTGGTATTGTATCGACTACTAAATTTCTGGTATTGTGACATCCCTAATTGTAAGATATTTGTTGATTTTCTTAAACCACCTGTTGATGTCTGATTGGGTTTATGAATACCTGTAAAAGACAGTGGCTTGGTATTGTTGAGTTGTCGGGCCTTCATAGCCAGCTGGTGTTTCTCCAAAGCTGCCAGCATGTCTCCCAGGTCCAGCTCCACAGAGGTTTTACTCTTCTTCCCTGCTGCTTTGGTGAATGCCTCCTGTTGGGTGAGGGAAGAAAAGGCAGAACAAGGTCACCGTGTGAACCAGTCAAATACAAATGAAGATCAAAATAGTAATCATAGGCCAGGCAGTGGGGAGCATCAGAACTGATGAAACAAGGCATCAACAAGCCACAACATTCAAACTGTTCAGTCTGAACCCATCCTACATGATCAGCTGATATAGTTTATACCTGTAATTTCTTCTGCTCCATGCTGATTTCAGAGTACTCCTGGGCAGTGGCCAACGCAGCAGCCAGAGCCTTCTTCCTCTGGCTCTTGGCCCTCTTGGGAACAGAGGTGGTGATGGGGATGGGTGTCTGCACAATGTTGATAGGGGAGTTTTCTGGCAGGTTATCCAGCTGCGATGCGTGTAGAGACACAAATTATTATTTAGTAAGGGTGTAAAGATGAACCGATACAAGAGTCTGATATTCGGCTGCATAGAGCCACAAACACAGATCTGACCCAAATTGCAAAAATCAATAAATCTGTTAAAAAACAATATTTCCAAAGTGCTTTCTCCCTCTGCACTTCTTTGCCTAATACCTGTGTGTGAGTCAGGGAATGCTTCCTGTGCCATATAATCCACCTAATGTCCACATAATCAAGGGTCCACTACATTCACACAAAAGAAATTTCAGTACCACTGCATACAATGCTGCCTGATGTTTACATCGCATTTGCAGTCTTCAAAACATGCAGAGGTATTTTAATGCTTTAAAAAGTGCCATGATTTGGCCTTTATTATTTTAGCATCTGATTCCTATGTGTTTTGTGTCTGTTGTTGTGTTTCGGTATGTTTTTCATTATGATTTTATCTGTTCCCATTTGTACTTGTATTTTTGTTGAGATGTTATCGGCCCCTGTTAGTATTTGTATATTTACTAGCTGCGCATCTTGACTAGGACTCCCTGGCAGAAGTGATATTGTATCTCAATGGGCCCTTTCTGGTTAAATAAAAGATAAATAAAAAAAAATAATAAAAAAATACTCCTGGGGCACTACACACCTTGCTACTAACTTAAAAAGGCGACACATACGCCAACAGTAAACTTACCAGGAGGAGCAGTCAACACAAGACAAGTAACTCAGCTAACGCTACTTCCAGGTGTCTCCCGGTTTAAAGCGAAACTGTTACTGAGCTATGTTTATTTGTTTATTTAGAGCAGTAGTTCTCAATCGTGTGGCGCGCATGACGGGGGGGAATGTGATGCGGAACTAATGTTTTGACGTCGGAATCTTATTCACGGCAGAACAGTAAACAAACCGTGCTTTCACAATAGCGATGGTGTTTATTAAGACAGTGAGTCAACCCAACCCCTGGAATGACAAAGCAGCGTTCAGAGTAAGTTATTAATAAGTTACAGAAACATTGCGCGCGCACACACACACACACACACACACACTGTGTGCTCAGCCGTCTGCCCCAGTCCTGACAATTGTGCTACTGTAATTGCATAAAGCTGGCGGTTTGCGGGTCAGGTCGTGTTCGGGTGGTTGCTACTGAGACGAACAAGACAACATGCTCAGCTGACGGTAAGTCAACTGGTCAATAAAAAAATATGACGAAGCCTACAGTATCTTGCTCTTGGGTTCACAGTGAATGCAGTGGGACATGAGGAGAGACAAGTGTGGCAGCTGACAGTATGAGACACAACAAATTAAGAAGACACTTAGAAACATTACATTGTCATCATTTTCTTGGAGTAAAATTATCATTTTGTTAGTTTAGAAGACATACTTTTCTGATTTAGTATTTGAAATAAAAAGGAAATAAATACACTTATTATTAAAAAAGTACAAATATCAAATCCTAAGTGCAGCTGAATCAAATTGTATTGAAGCTGCTTTGAATTGCAGTGTATCACATCGTTACAGATACACACCCCTAGTATTTAGTAAGTCCTGGAAACAGTCAGTACATGACACAGAGAGCCTTCATAGACAGTTGTCCTTCCCTTACCAGGCTTTTGGGCAGTTTAGGTTGCGCGTGTGTCTGGGCTGCACTAGATTCTGGTTTGGTGTTGCGTTGGGCGGCCGCTCCAGTGGCGAGATCTGGGAACTCATCTTCATCCTGACAAACATATAGAAAACATTTTAGCACAACAAATAAACTCTGCCTAAAATAAATCTATAATGGATGTGATGGTGACATTGCTGCACTGAGAATTCATTACAATGAAATGAGAAACCTTCTCTCACCTCAAAGTAGAGGGGCTCTGGGGTGAGCTCAGTGCCAGGGACCACTGCTGGCTGCAGCCTTTGTTCTGACTGGTTGGGCGGTGCACGCCCGGCATAGCCACTGTGGAAATCCTGAAAGGCAGAGACGGACGGAGAGCACAGAGGTCAAACAGGGTACCACTGGTATTCCATAAGGTTATTGCCCTCTGTGCACATACTGTAACGTGAGGGAAACATGGTAGGAAAGGAGGCAAGTGCGAACATAGCAAAACTTACAAGCTAATCTAAGCGGCTCAGTAACACTATTGCTGCTGGTGATTTTTTTCCTGCTCATGAAAGTTTCCCAATAGGTTGACTCATGTATGTACCCCTGTGAATGGCTGTATTGTTTTGTTTAAATTGTTTATTGACTGTGTGTGATGGACAGATGTGCATTATGTGAGTGATGTGTGTTTGGAACTGGCGAAGAGTTTTGATATCCCTCTGCTGAAGAACTTCCATCTTCAAACGCCACCAAAATCAACAACAGTAGTATGCCAATGATTCATGTAATTGTAATACTACATAAAGGTTAAGTATTTCTCAGAACTGTCAGACATGAATCTAATATCAGCCAATTAGGGATGCTAATATTGCACATCACTTTCTGATTAAGAAAATGTTTGCACCAACTGTTTTACTCCTGTGCTTTTTTGCTCACCTGGCTATTGATTCTGTTGATACCACTGTCTTCAGTTGTTGCTAAACTACTGCTTATTTGTTGTCTAGGTGCATTTTTGTTCCCTCCACAACACTAATATATACATGTGTGCTGTTCCTGATAGTTAAAATGGAGAATTACTGTACATTAGAGTGGCAACAATTAATTAATCGTCAACTATTAAATTAATCGCCAACTATTTTGATCATCGATTAATTGGTGTGAGTAATTTTCTAAGAAAAAGAGTCTGGTTTCGCTGGTTCCAGCTCCTGAAATGTGAATATTTTCAGGTTTCTTTACTCCTCTGTGACAGTAAACTGAATATCTTTGAGTTGTGGACCAAACAAGACATTTGAAGACGTCATCTTGGGCTTTAGGAAATACTGATCGACATTTTTCACCTTTTTCTGACATTTTAAAGACCAAACAACTAATCGATTAATCATGAAAATAATCGACAGATTAAACAATAATGAAAATAATCGTTAGTTGCAGCCCTACTGTACATTGATCCCTCCTCATCTTCTGCTCATTAACTTTAGTGTGACTCACAGGACGGAGCCTTTACGCCAAAATTAATTGCATTTTATCTAGTCTCATTACATAATACCATAGTTGTTCCCCTGACATACAGCAACCTTTTACTGAGCGTCTGCTCCAGTGAGATCTACTGTACCTGTGAGAAGTTTCTCTGTTCAGGATTCCTCCTCTGGTCTGCTCTGTGAAACTGGCCGTTCCTGTCCCCCCAGGACTTCGGGGTAGCCTGAGAGGCTACATTTACCCAGGTACCTGCTAGTGAACGAAAAGTGAGAGAAAAGGGTTATAATATATTATAAACAGGATGCATAAGAAATATGGCTATGAAAGCACAATGTGAAGATGTTCAAAACATGTTGTAATCAAACTCACCTGTCATTACACCAGCCTCTACTCCCTATACAACACAGAAAATATGGAGAGGGG
>CAKALU010035355.1:0-23567 GCA_916700995.1 Hozukius guyotensis
AATTGGTACCAAACGCCCCGGCTGTTTAAAGTGGGCCGCGATAATTTGCTAAGGGAGCCTGAAATGAACGTATTATCTTTCAGAGGGAAATATTAAACGGGAGATAATGCAATATATATTGTGTTTAATGTTGAATGCCTGCAGACGGTTGAGGTTCCAAGACAGTGAACAGAACAACAAATGAAGGTGGGAGGAAAATTGAGGTGTTTCACTCAGTGTATTTGTATATATTTCACATTTTAACCCTTTAGTTTTCAGCTCAAAGGTTGAGAATGTTCCATTTCATACCCTTTAAAGGTCCCATATGGTTCTCATTTTCAGGTTCATACTTGTATTTTATGTTTCTACTAGAACATGTTTACATGCTTTAATGTTAAAAAAAAAAAATCTTTGTTTCTCATATAGTCTGCCTGAATATACCTGTATTTACTCTCTGCCTGAAACGGTCCGTTTTAGTGCATTTCAATGGAATTGCGTTGCTAGGCAACAGCTTGGGTCCGTGTTTACTTCCTGTCAGCTGATGTTATTCACATACACTGCAGCAGGAAATAAACTGGGACACATTTAGAACGCTTACTTTTGAAACTGTGAAATGGTCTAAATATTGTAGGTTTGTGACATCACAAATGGACGGAAATCCCGGACGCTATTCTCTCTTTCAGAGGTTGTAACGTGCTCAGTCTTAAAGCTACAGAGACGATACTGGTATCATGGAAACTAAAAAACCTAAAGAATCTATTGGTACCATGTCATACTAGCTGGTCGCTAAGGAGGCTAAATAATGCTCCAAATTTACGCTAAATACTGGCCATTTTAAAAAGGGGTCCCTAGACCTTCTGACCTCAAGATATGTGAATGAAAACTCTGAGATGAACACTGCATCTCGTTTGATAAAACAGATGTTGATAAACAGCATAATTTGCAGTTGATAAAAGGTAATAAATCATAATATATCTTATCGCAATACTCAGCATATTGCAAAATAAGATCGTATCGTGGGCCCTCCGGTGATTCCAACCCCCTAAAATAAATCATAATTATTTAAAGGGGGGCGGATAAAATGTCAATCTCTGTCTGAAATTAAAGCTGTTTTAATGGTGACATCTCAAATAGAGAGGATCATGCAAAAGGAACAGGAATAACAATCATGTTTGCACATTTAAGATGCCACAAAATCAATAAAAATGCAGCCAGAAACATGCACTAAAAGATAACTACGTTTGGGGACATTTCTGCTTGATTGACAGGTGTCAGAGCCTATTAGCTCCACCCACACTTCCGCCCCATTTCCCAAATCTGGATTTCAGTAAACCTAAATCCAATCATCCCGGAGGCTTCACACGCCTATGGGGTGATATTCTTCCACAGTCGATGCCTTAAAACCCCAAATGTGTCAAATAAATAAAAAAAATAGCTGTAATCGGATACGTCTTTGATCCACACACACAGACGCTTTAAACAACCTACAGCTGCATGCCGTATCTACAGCCCTCTGCACCGCTTCCCTGGCATTTTTCTCAATTGCTGTGGTGTTGTAACATTATTACAGGTCAGGAAGCAGGCCACGGAGAGGCTATTCCGCTCATAAATCAGGTGATTGATCGTCATCCATCTCGCTACGGAGGGCAGTGGCATGTGTCCCCCAACCTGGAACACGTATCCGTAGCAACCCCCCCCCCCTGGTGGTCGAGAGGCTTATATCTGGCACACTTGTTGAGTCGCTTCTCTCTCTCTCCCTCTCTCTCTCTCTCCGAGCAGCGGGAGGGAAAACAACTCCATGTGGCAAGCCATTTCATTTCTAATATCATGTGTGTGATCAATCTCCCCCCGCGATGAACGGGCGGCGCGGTGGAGGCAATCATTCAGCGTTTGTGGCAGGTATGTGGTATTGACCGAGGGGAAGATGAACCGCGGGTATGCACGGATGTGTGCCTCTGAGTGTGTGTGACGGAGAGAGAGGAGAGGGGAGGGTGGGAGAAAAGGGCTTGAGTTTCAGCTTTCAGTTTTCAACCGCAGCTTTAGTTTTGTTTTAGAACGATTCAAAACTTTATTTCGAGCCTTTACATCAAAAGCTGTTACCACTGACAACCTAAAGTGGTTTGTAGTTGATCTGATGGCACTTTTATATTAATATCAATGCAATTTTTATGACTTTAACCCTTTGAACTCTGCATTAGAAATGGTCCGCCAGTGCCTACGTTGTTCTTTTTTGCTTGTTGTGATGTCATTTCTTGTGTATTTTCTAATTCTTCACATTCCTAAAATCTGTACAACCTAATCAAAAGGTTATGTAAGTCAATAAACTATAATAATTGATAAAAGTATTGAAATTGTGTCATAAAAAAAGAAAAGAAAATGAAAATGTTTTTTTCATGAAATGTTACTAAATAAACACAAAAGCCAAAAGATTTTTAAATGTTGAAACATGAACAAAACATTTCTTAACACTCCAGAAGTTATTTGAACTATGCACATTTTTTTTAGTTTTTGACACGTTTCACCATGTTTTGTACTGCGCGTAACATTTTGTAGTGATGTCACAACGAGCGTACAACATGGCGACGCGAAAGACAGAAGCCTTAGCTTTCTGCTGCAAAAAGATTGAATGCTCTAGCTATTATATTTTTTTATTTTACATCAATTTAAAACAGGATCATGCAAACAACCATCTCCCGCGGCCATTACGGGTCAATACTCCGACGCCACGCGTTCCACCATGTTTTGTACTGCACATAACGTAAAATAACGAGGCCATCAAGAGCCTACAACACGAAGATGCTAAAGACAGAAGCCTTCGTTTTCCGCTGCAAAAAGAATGAATGCTCTAGCTACTATGGTTTATATTTAACATCGGTTTAAACAGGATCATGCAAACAACGATCTCCCGCGGCCATTACGAGGAAATACTCTGGCGCAACGCGTTTCACCATGTTTTGTACTGCACATAACGTAACGTAATGACGCCATCACGAGCGTACAATATTATGGCTATTGTGGTTTTTATTTTACATTGATTTTAATTGGGTTAAGAATTATCTGACATACAGTAGTTTTCATTTGTAAAAGAAATGGCGTAGCGGAAAGGGCCTTCTCTCTCCTTCAAAGTTCTTCCTGATAGCTTCCTGCCATATTTAACGTCCTTTAATATCAATTACAAAGTCAAATGGCTTGTCATAATTGAATTTGTGCCGTGCGCTGACGTCCCCCGTTAGGAATCACTGTCTTGTCCAATTAGCAGGAGCCTTATTATTGGCCAAATTGCGAGTAGCCCCATTAATGTGGGGGGTGTGGGGGGAGATCCTATCCTTTAGCTGACATATTAATGTTGACATCCTCCCGGAGTTGCGCGTCGCGACGGGTGTGAGGACTGTAAATTGAACCGACTGTCAGGATGTCCTTGATTCTTCCTCCCTGCGAGAGCGTAAAGTCTGGGGGAAAAAATATATGTTGTGGACCTACTGTAGCGGCAGTAGATAAATACACGGGTGGAGAGACGGATGATGAGTGGCTGCTCTCTAATGGGAACCAAGGTCTTGTTGCGGTGGCGTGTTTTATTTACAGCTACTCTTCATCAGAGTGACACGCCGGAGCCCTCGGACCATCCTTAATAGAAACTAGAAGGGGATTCCATTTTCCAAACCGCGGCTTTTTACGTATGCATGAATAACAGAGTGATGCATCCGCTGTGAGGGAGCGTTATGGGTAATGCATTGCTGGAATTACTGGGGAAAGGTAAGCATCATTTGTCTGGGGACTCATCAATGTCTGGTGAAGATATGGGGACTAATGACTGCACAGCAGCGGGGAGGAGAGAGGCCAAATCTGTCTCAATCAACGTCAAGGAATATGATTGTGAATCTACAACTGTCATCACTGGGGGGGACATGTGTTAACAGTTTTGTTAAGGGGAGACTTTTAGTGAATATAAATGTTTCCTGCACTGCAGCAAGTAAACTTTTAAAATGCTGAGTGGACCAAAAAGCTGTTTGTTTGTTTGTTTTTTTGGGAAAAATGACAAGCGATTGTTCAGAATAGACGGAGCTATTGTCCCTGCAGCGTCCACAGGGGTAAATGGTCGGTGGCTGACTGTGACGCCGTCCCCCGGTTTGCTTCATTAGAAATCAACCATGAACAATACAAACTCTTGACAAGCCCCATTTTTGGAGCGGTTTCCTAACTGCTGTGTTGATTTGGGGACACAAAAGCACAATATTTCCGTTTTCTTACAAATCAGAAGAATGGTGGAATAAATCAAGCATGAGTGGATTCAAAGAGGACATTCACTGAATATTAGGGCTGGGACGATTCACCTATCTCCAGATTAAAAAACTATCACGATACTAGGGTGCAGATTCGATAAGTATTGCGTTTTTTAAGTATTGCGATAAACTTTTTTAACACTAGACCATGGGAAAAAGGTTAAATCATACACTTCTAGGGACTTTTACTTTGAAAATCTCTAAATTAATACAGTAAGAATGTTTGATTTTCAGAATCTATGTAGTCAAAGATGCCCTGAAGTCAAATATATCAGTCATTGTCAGGAATTATGGAGCAATGTGTTTTTTATAGCATTGCAAACATTCATAAATGTAACTATTTCAAAGTACAAATATTGTACTTTTACTTTTACAGTAATTGTAAGGAATTAATTTTTTTTTAAGTAACGCAAAAATCAAAGAATAAAGACATTTCCCTCAGAAATTAGTGGTATTTTCTTTTTAATTTATAAGGGACATGTAATGTTTTATACTTCTGGTGAATATAATCCAATCAATCTTATTTCTATACATGCATTTTGTATATACAGTTCCTTTTGTTAACACCTTATTTTGAAAACCGCCGTTTTCTACTTTCTCGTTCTCGGCTCGCTGCGGTTTGTTTTGATTGACGGATACGGAACGGATATGACGTCACGTTACTCAGACTACAACAATAAAAGCGGTAACTTCCTTCTACCTCCACATAGACTCAAATGAAGCAAATATATTGATTCTGGGATTAAAAAATTTCTAAATCGTAAAAAAAACAAACGTGTTTTTTTCCCCTTCCCTACTGAATGTTAATCATATTTTGGCCAAAAATAGAAAGCAAGATCATGACAAAAAGACAGCAGGTCCCATCCTCAAAACAGTCATGCTGTAAAAGTGCTCCTAAGTGAGCGGCGTCGCAGCAAATCCCCGGGGATAACAGCAACTCCTGATGCCTGGGAAGTACTAGAAGCTGCATGGAGTACAACTGAACACCAAAGATAAGAAGCATAGCAGAGTTCACGGGGTAGTGCAGACAAACGGCGATGCCCGTGAAATAAATTAGAAAGCTACTACCGTATTTAGGAAAATGTTCTGTTTAGCCGCTTTTGCAATGCCCTTTTTATTCCATTCTGTATTCAGGTCTGCCAAAAGTCACCCTCAGTAGCTCCCTCTCACTCTGATTGTAAACCATGTTCAGAGGTGAGAAAAAGAATAAATGCATAGTTATTACTTCAGAGAGTCAGAAAGTGAGACCTTACATGAACTCTCCAGTTTCTATTTCGTATCAAATTAAATGCGGCTGTGTAGTGCACAAAAAGAGGATTCTGCTCCTTTCTGCTCGCTGTGTCGAATAACCAAACGGGCACTTTTAGGATTTCTCACACGACGCTTCCAAAGCAGCGATTGTATATTAGTATGGAACAAGTGGCCAACAAGGGAGCTGATTGTGTGTTTAAGACAATAACAGCAACAGAAATAGACCAACAAAGCTAGACTCTTTTGATTTTTCCAAACAGGTTTCCTAATCAATCATTTTCACAGCCATCTTGTTCTTTTCCAGGAACACTGCAGTCCATACAGTACATTTATACCACATTCATATATGGGAGCTGCTATGTGCAACCGAAGTGCTCTAGTGTTGCTCTACAGAAAGAAGCAAATCATTGTTAAGTGTCTTGCTGAAGGCCAATTTCACAGTAGTTGTGTCACTTGTTGACTGATTTTTAGACATCCGCCATCAGACCAAATCTGTTAAACTGCGATGTGCGTTCAGACCACAAACAACTACGTACACTGATTTACAAGCAAATGGGATTTCAAGTCGAGATGTCACGAGAACCGATACTTCGGTACCAAGTCAATGCCAAAATTCTGAAAACATGACAGTACTCATTCTTCTAAAGTACCTTAAGGAAAGACAATAAAAAATATGTTTGGGACGCAATAAACTCACTATCAACGCGTCCAGGGGACGAACCCTATTTTTTCCCTGATAATGCTACATCGCGAACAACAAATCTGTGTTGAAATCGTCAGGACGAGAGCTAGTTAGCGTAATCTGTTAGCTCCATGCAGGACTGTGCTGCTTACCGGTTGCTAACAGCTAACGTTAGCTACCTCTCATCCTGATGATTTCAACACATTATGATGCGTTCAGACTCTATTCAGTAAAAATGAGTATTGGGCAAAGGTGAATTCTAACGTTATCATGATGTGTTCAGACTCTATTCAGTAAAAATGAGTATTGGGCGAAGGTGAATTCTAACGTTATCATGATGTGTTCAAATGTAATCTTGTAAAATGTAGTTATAGCAATATAAAATAGATAATAGAGAGGGAATTATGGTTATTAACAAAAACCAGTATGCAAATGGTAATAAAGGAGTGGATGTTGATGTACATGGGATTCATTGTATTACTTTTGTTTTGACCGTGGTATCGAATTGGTATTGAGAATCGTGGAATTTCACCAGTAATGGTATCGACTACTAAATTTCTGGTATCGTGACATCCCTAATAGCAATGAAACAAATACATACAGTGCTGTTACAACTATGCACAACAGAAGAAAATCTCCTTGAGATTATTTCTACATTCATTTGTCAGAAACTGATCCGATTTGTACGCGGACAATAGCCTCAATAAACCAGAATGCAATGCAGCCACAAGATGCTTCACGACCAATACACGTCATCACAAGATATCTGCTGGAATGAATTGTACAATGAACATCACTGACTGAATATACGACAATGTAAGAGCATCCAAGAGTGGGGTTTTACTCCAACATCTGACTTGATGTGCTGTTTTAAGCAGAAATGTACATAATTATTCTGTTCGCCCAACCATTCAGGCCATATCAGCATTCTAACAAAGAGGAACCACAGCAGAGGACAAATGGATACCTTCTCCTGCTTATGCACGCCGAGGATTAGTATGGCAGATATGCATTGTATGTTTTTGCACTGTTCCACCCCGAGTACAAATGCAGACAAAGCATTACTCGGAGACGGGTGTTTTGAATTTAATCATCTACAGATAATAGCCGTGCACATGCAGCACTGTGCGGGGCCTTTCTGGAGTTGATGTGTGTGTTTGTGTGGAAGTGTGAGCCCGGTGAAAGCAAGTGAGATAGTGGATTCATTGTTCCTGAGGGAGTCAATCAAGCCATTTAATTTCCTTTAATGGGCCGACACTTACAGGTTTGATTGTCTACAGTGGATTTGTTTTAACAAAGGGGTACGGATGGAAAACACCACATGTTTACAGAGTTGGGAGTCGTCTTATTAGAGATTAAATCAGTAATTTGTTTGATCAATTTCAGTTGGATCCCTGTATTTTACTGAGGAAATTGTAGATAAAAAGCAAGAGGCTTTTAACGGTTTGGATTTAAAAGGCAGGTCCCTATTATTATTATTATTTTTTGAGGTTTTTGTATCATCCTGTAGCTTCCCAGTGGTGTTCCTTAAGTATTCAAATCCGAACATTCAAATTTTGGTCAAAGTAGGTATGTTTTAGCGTCAAAATGCTACAAAGCCCTACACATCCGTATATTCAGTGTATTGACATCACATACAGTAACTTAGATGGCAATTGGCATGCTCCCAGTTTGGAGAAGCAGACAGAAGTACTGGTGTGGAAGCTAAGCAATGTACTGCAGTGGACGCCACGTTAGTTCAGATCAGAAAGTTGCACAAAAACTTTTTTTAGCCTTTTTTTTAGGTGGCTAAAATTCCTCCACAGACGCTTTACCTCGCCGTCAAGCAGCCCTTTCCGAAGGTAAACTGAAGCCGTTATATCGCTTTCTTCAAAGCCACCAGACTCCATTCACAAAAACAGTAATTTTACTTTGCAGAACACGGGAGTACACAAACAACCCCACTTCAAACAATCCAAATTTCCAAACTTAGCACAGCTAACGTTGACTCAGCTTGTTGACTCAGAACGTAAATGGACTCGTCCTTTAAATGGAATTAATGTCAAACTATTTGGCTCTGATAAGAAAAATACAAACATTTCAAGTAAAACCTTTTACAGCTGCATGACCCAACCAAAGCTTAAATCGTCACATATTGCATTGCATTGCTCTTCACAGTGGTGTATATGACATGTAAGTAGTGCCAGGCGATCAGAGGAAGCCATACTGCAAGTGAGATTTTAAATGAGATCTAGTCTACAATATAAATATTACCAAACAAAATGGAAAAGTGTCATCTCATAAACAAAGGAAACCTAAAACGCTTCTTTGGAAATATACCTGCTACGACACCAGGATATTCACCTTCCCGCCCCCGCTGTTTCTTTCCATTCCATAACAAAAAAATGAAAGCGATGCAATTTCAAACTGGCTTTCATTGCCCAGAATCCTTTTTTACAACGGCGCTCTTACTTACAACGCAGCATGGCTTCTAATAAAGCCGTACGAGGTAAAAGAGGAGGAACAAAAGGACGGAGGTCTGGCTCGGATAGGGGCGTTCATTTATCAGTGGACAACATTTCAAATCCTTGCCCCGGGCAATGGCTCGTGAAGCGTCCGATGAGATAGCCCGTGGGGACTTCTGCTGGAAAAGCAGAAAGCCCTTTGATGAGCCTTGGGCCATTTCTGCACCTGTGTCTAATATGCATGGGTAAAAAACCCAGACGCAAGCAGCCTCTGGATAGACAAAAAAAACTGCAAAAGGCTTACTTTATGTTTCATGTTAGTGGATTGTTCCTCTACCTCTACGCGTCTATCCTCTCGGAGAAAGTAATTATTTCTGGGGAGTCATGAGGTATTAGTGCCACAACCATGTAAATACTTCTTATAAAGGCCACAGCTGCATCCTTTGATGCTTCATGGATCCAGAAAGCAAAAGATCATTGGCTCACCTCCTCTCTGCGGTACTACTGAACTGTGATCATTGCATCTACTGGAACAATCGATTGCGCTCAAATAACATGGACACACATATGTAAAGAAAACAAAGCCAAAACCAGAATGTAATTAACTAAAATCTGATTTAAGCCGCAGATAATGAAGGCAAAAGTTGATGTAATTAAGAGGTGTGTTGCAAACCCTTCAAGACTAAACATGTTCTGGTTATCTTCTACAACAAAACAAGAGTATACCGTGCAACTGATCTGCAAAGATCAACAACGGAATATCCCGTCGTCACTCGCAGAATCTCAAATTGAGTGTTTGTGGACTTAAAAATCAAGCTGTTAAAAGACAGGACAGCCCTGGTTGTCCTCCAAGTACAACAGCACAAGGACACGTGATTTCTCTTGCTGTTGACTGAAACATAATTTCAGGCAATGAAAAGAAGAGCTTTGAAATATTGGTAGGTTTGAGGGATTGAAATGTGCACCAATTTATGTAGCTGTAGATGTGGACACTCACTATTTGGCATTTCCCCCATTGTTTTTTTCGGGAAAGGAAAGGAAGACACAATATGTGTGGTAAAAAAGAAGACTTACCTGAGCCTCTCTTCGACACCACTTTCAGGCAATGGACCACAACGGCATGAAGCAGGATCAGAAGAGGAATGGGAGCTTTCATTTTTTACCAGTCCTACAAGGAAACAAAAAAGCTTGATTTATTATTCCGAGAGAGCCTGCGAATATCCGTCCAAAACATCAACATAATAAAAAAAAAAGCAGAGATAATGATTTTGGCAGGAGATGCTCGATCAAAGCTCAAATTAAAAAAAAAAAAAACTGAGTTTCTGAGCCAATAATTACAGAAAGTTTTTACAAGACCTAAGGTCAGCTGGAAAAGATCCAACGCCCGTATGTGCAAATTCTGTTCCCCGAAGTGTTTGTCTGCCTCGGCTTTATTTATACCAATGGCTCTTCAGGGACTTACTGTATAATGAGGGGGAGGCTGTTGATGATACAAATGTCAAGATGCATCTCTATCAAGACGGACCTGGCTTTGCAGCTTTGTCAACTGCCTACAACACTAATCCAGCTTCTCTCCCGACCAATATGACATAATCAGGTCTCCACTTAGATCAGGATATCGCTCCGTTATCATACAGGTTTTCTTACATTGCAGGGAAGCTGTATGTGAGGGTGGATAGAACGGAATGTGGCCTAATATACTGAGAACTATCAAAAGTGAAGTTGGTAATGACGGTAATGGTGATAATGGGAATAACATGATAATTCACTTGATGTCAGTCAAACACCGTATCACAGAAATGTCAAAGAACGACAGGTAATTTAGAAACTGTATCTCCGGCTCATCGTTTCTTCATCAGAGAGCACAGACAAGGTTATTTTTCTACCTGTAAAGTATCCTGTTCAATACATTTCGTGGTCACAATTCCTTCAAATTTAAGGAATCCTCAAACATATTTGCTTATGGAATGTGTTTAAGTAAAAATAAGCAACCTAATCTCATGGGAAGGCATATAAATAGCACAACATTACAACGACATTCCATGTGTCATGATGACGCATGTTAGCACTTTTGCATGTTATTTGTACGCCGCCTATCACGTGCCATTTGTGCAAAACTACGGCAACGTCCGCAGTTAGGTTTAGGCAACAAAACCGCTTAGTTAGGTTTACGGAAAAAACCTCATGGACGTTGGACTTGAAATAAGTACGTAAACTAAGTAAAAATCATACAGAAACAAAGTAACACAACTATGGAAAACATGTCACAAATGCCACTAACGGAACTTACAAAAAAAACCATCAGTCCAGCTCTGAGCGTTGCAGAATTACGCGGATGTGTTTTAATTCAGTCAGTACAGATTACATGGCGTACAAATATGACGAAAATCAAGAAAGGCGTTCTTATTGCACATAAAATGCCTAGCACATTATCATGTTATTCATACACCTTTTCGGGCGAAGAATATCGGCCAATTCAGAGTTATCAGACTTTTTTTTTACAATTTTGGTATTTAGTGTAGGTCAGGCTCTTGTTTTTAACATATTTTTTATCTCTGCATTCACAGATCTACATAAATCCATGACGGGCCGTGCAGTTATTGAAAAATAATGTGTGGTAACGTGTTATATCTCATAACAGCACAGGTTGGAGTGATCTAGTTTACACCATAGCAATACCAATGATTGAAATATACACATTGGTTATCCACATCATACAATACAAGCCTCGGAATAGATATTTGTTTCATTAAGAAAAATAATGAGGCTGCATTGTGAGAATCATGCGCATTATCTGATGATAATGCACGCCCTCTTTATCCAATATAAAATAGGACTCTAAAGTTCTAAATGAAAGTTTTAGTAAGTCAAATTTTGCAACCAGCAGTATTCCTCAGTGATACGCTCATCAGACCCCTCCATGTGACTGTATAATTCTTCTTCTTGTTTGGCTACCAGTTACCCTCATTGCCACAGGCAAAAGTGCCATCTCTGCTACGGCTCGTCAACATGTCTACAAGGCTACAAGGGCGCTTCCATTGGCATTTCAGTCACGACAAAGCTGCTTCACATAGATTCCACAAAGCTGCATCAGAAAGCCTTTTGAGGGGAAACCCTGAAAAGCCACAATAACCCTCGAGACACTCGCAGTGGCATGCGAAACTGGCCAGTGGCCAAACACGGCGACATTGCCGCGTTCTCCTCGTCAAAGGCCCATTGTCGTCAGCCCCTTGCTTTCTGCAACCAATGCCACCTCAGAAAAGCTGAACGCCACCGCACAAAAATCTTATCTTTTTAATTAGTTTTCCATGTTGGGCGCAAGTCTGCAACATTAGCACAAAAGCTGCGGTGTCTTGCTTTGGTTTCAACACAGAGGAAACGACTGAATCGCCAGTTCTGCTCGGTATTCCTCCAGTTTACAGTGATATCCTAAACACTAAAGCAACCACTTATTATCGCTGAAAAAGGTTAACAACGTGCTCTTGCGACGCGAGGTAATTAATTTTTTTGTTGGTACCAACTATACTGATGAGCAGTAAGTCATGTTCCGTTGGGTGCGCTGATCATACACTATGCCTGCATGTGTGCAGAGAGCAAAAATTGTGGATTATGGGATTAAATATATTAAAGAATCACACATGAAGACGTGACATAGTGCTTTGCTATAAGCTTGTGCGCAGCAGTTGAGAGGGAAATGACTCCAGAAGTCAGGTTTCACAAAGGACACTGATCTCACAGGGTTTTTCTTTTTTTCTCTTATGTTATTTGTGTCTTTTCCATGGGCAATTAAGAAGTATAGGGTATAGATTTGAATGTAAATATAATTGAAATACCAGTATATATAATAAAAAAAAAACTAATAATCTGTAAATATAGGTAAACTGAAGCACTATATGCAAATAATGTGCAAAATTGCAGCAGCTCAATGACTGGCAAAGTACAAAACTAGTGCAAAAAATAGATGCAAAAAAGTTAAATGGCATTTTAACAATTCATTACAGAGTGTCATATGATATAATACTAGTTATGCAAAAGGAAGAGTCATTTAACATCTATATACTATACTAAACAGTAAAAAAACACAGCCCTGGAATAGGGCCCAGTGCTTAATTATGATTTGAAAAGAGGAACTACCTGTAATCATTCAGAGCCTACAACTAATGAATATTTTCATTATCGATTAATCTGTAGATTATTTTCAAAATTAATCAAACAGTAATTTGGTCTATAAAATGTCACAAAATAGAAGAAAATGATCATCGCAATTTGCTAAAGCCCCAGATGACGTCTTTAAATGTCTCGTTTTGTCTGACCAAGATCCCCAAACCCAAAGAGAATGAGTTTACTACCACAAAAGACAAAGAAAAGAAGCAAATCCTCACAATAGATATGCTGGGACAAGGGAATGTTCTAGATTTTTTCTCCAAAATTGACAATTACCGTAATTAACTGTCTGTCAATTGACTAGCTTTAGTCAAATTGTATTTAATGCCAGATGTGGAGCATGTAGAGCAGAGGTAGGGTGAGATGAGTGACATTTGAGTGTCCATTGGTAGTGGTGTGGGGGGAGTTAAAGTGGTGTTGAGGAGATTTACTGAGGAGCCTGAGGGAAGAAGCTGGCCTGTAGTCAGCAGATCCCTGTGTATCTCCTGCCAGAAGAGCGACAAGGTGAACTGACTTAGGCTGGAATAGTTGACATCCGTAAGTGTTCTATGGGCACCTCATCTCACCAGTGTGGGGCAATGATACAATAATGATGGGTGGAAGTTCGAGGGAATCTGGAGCTCAAAATACTTGTATTTAGTAGTATTTTGTGGACAGTGTCAGAGCCGGTTAGACTGGTCAGGTCATTAAATGGACGTTATCAGTTGTTATGAGCCTCATAGATGTGGTCTGCTACACCCACTAGTAGGTTTTATCATTGATTCACATGGGGGATCACTTTCACTTTTCAAACGTAGTTATTTTTAGCCAAAACACAATCTTTTTCTCTAAACTTAACTACGATGTTTTGTTGCCTAAACATAAAGACGTTTTGTTTGTGTTCAAAACGCAACATTTCATTCAGATTTACAATATGTTGCTTTAAAGTTTTGCTTTCACTTCTACAACGTAGTAGGTGTAGCAGGCCCCTACTGTCCCACATCTATGAGAAACGACTGATAACGCACACTTAATGAGCTGATAACAGACAAATTGGTTGGCTGGTGAGGAAGTCCAGAATCCAGTTAAGGTAGTACTTGAGCTTGTCAAGCAACATTCAGATCAATCCAGTTTGGGATCTTTGACATGGGGGTGAACGCCACAGGTGGGTAATTATTTGGGCATGATACTGCAGACTTGACTTGATTGGTATTTCGAGGCAGATGTGGCGCTCCTGAAAGAGCGATGAGTCGAATGTGTTGGTTAAGACATCAGCTAAACGTTAGGCTCATGTTCTTAGCACACGGCGGGCTTCACATTCACCCTCCTCGGCGGGGCCTTTCTCACGTCCGCTGTATACACGAGAGCCAGGTCCTCTGAGGAAAGGGCTTTAATGGCTGGCTCTGTTGAGGAAATCAAAGCAGGCATAAAAAGGTGTTGAACTCATCTGGCAGCCGCACACGTATTGATGCGGGCATTCCGGCTTTTGTAATACATGATTGCTCGCTGCATGTCTATACGGTTGTTATTTGCATTGAAGTGCCTTTCAGGGTTCCACTTAATGCTGTCGCTTTGTGTCCAGGGTGGGGGACTTTCAGTGTAGCGTCTGTTATGTTATACAATTCCACCAACTAAACTGAAAGCAGCTTTTTTTTTGGCACTGGATACGGCCCTGATGACTTTATTGTCGTTGTCAGCATGACCATGATGAAACTGTCGATGCATATTGCCCTTTGTTGGTCTACTTGGTTGCTATGTATCGGTCCCTATGCTCAAGCTGGAGAGCTGCTACAGATCAATCAGTTCGTCATTTAACAACTGATTATACTGATGACTTGACTGTCTTAATCAGCTGGGAGTTGGCTTGCAGAAAACAAAGGGGAAGTGGTCTGATTGTTCAAGATGGAGGCTGAGGGAGCTTGTGGCCACCAGGGATGTTTGATGTGCAATGATTTAATTGTGCTCCTTCACTGCTAAATTTCTGTAGTGTTTCCCTAAATACACTAAATATCATGGTTAACTTTGACTATGTGCTTTATCTTTGATTCCCTGCATCCGAGTGTATTTAACCCATTTGTGCCCAAAGACTATATTTAGTATGATAAGGAAAAATGCCACACCATTTGTTCTGACTGGTCAAAAGTCTTGATAAAGCCATACTTTGGACAAGTATCTAACAGTGCAACTAACATGATAACATGAAAAATCACCCTTTTATCAATGGTCAAAGTCAGGATTTTTGAAAAATGAGGACAGTTTTATCATGGTCATGCTGACAATGACAATAAAGTCATTGTGGCCGTATCCAGTGCCAAAAAAAAAGTTGAGTTGGTGGAAGTGTATAACATAACAGACGCTACACTGAAAGTCCTCTATCATGGACACTATAATTGTGTTTATTAAAAGTTTTCCATTTGAAATATTTTTTTTTGCACTGCATATGTGTGCATATCTTTGATATTCAACTTGTTATGAGTTCATTGATACCGAATACTTGATTGTGCTCCATGTAGTTTCTGAGCCATTTTCTTATCATACTATATTTAGTCTTTGGGCACGTGGGAATAGGGTTTTTTTCCCCAAAAAAATGGCAGAAAATGCCCTAGAATAAGCAATAAAAATGTAGAGATTTCTATTATTTTCAGTACAAACATTTGAGGGGCTCCTATCTACATAGTCCATATAAATAAAAGTTGTACAGAACTATTATGTCATACAGCCGGTGAAGACATTTGCTTGAGGAGCCATTCTCCATTAGTTTCAATGGGTTTCAATGTAATCAGAAGATGTGGATATGGCAGAAATGTTCATTAAACCGCCTGTGGAGACAGTGCAGATGGTTTAAAATTTCAGTCGCGGGCACAAATGGGTTAAGAAGATGGCCACCTGTTTGAAGAATTGAGCTACTTAAGGGCTTATCAAGGTCAAACCCTCAATTTGTTATCGGTAATCATGAAAAGGGTGTCAATGTATTATTGTCGCTATCGTCTTACTTCTTGGCACATGGTTATTAGCCAGTGAGAAGTGAAAGATTCAGTGCAGCTGTCTAACTGTCAGAGATATGATCAGGAACACAATAGAGCGGGAAAAAAAAAAAGCAAGAAGAGTTATCCCCCTTCAACAAATGAACGGATACTAGATGTCCAAAAAAAAAAAATGAAATCTCGGAAAAAATAGTCCTCCCTTAAAATCTCACAATGAAAGCTTATCCTGTCAAGCATCTCATAGTGTGCCATTCTTTAAAGAAAGGCTCATCCAAAAGGTGCTGTCACCTGCCCCTCATTCTTTGATTGTTTTTTTCCTCAAGCATCCACTTTCTCTCCTCCCTGACAGTGTTCCCTCCTCAGCGGATTCATCCAAAATTCAATTACTTTCGAGGAGGGTTCGGAAAGAGAAATGGGGCACTCTCTCAGCACTCCCGGGGCTCGGAGTTGGCCCCGAGGAACGCGTCTCCCTCTCACATTCGCACACAAACAATTTCGGCGATCGACGACTGAGGCTTTACTGCAGCTCGCCAGGTGGATATTGAGATGATGATTTATACAGATCTCTCATTTCGAGTCTCTCTTGCTCCGTCGCACATTTTCTCGGGCTGTTCACACTGAAGGCCCTCATGCTCAATTTTGAACCGACGCTCATATCTGATGTTTCTGGATGGCTGTTCGTATCTCTGTAGGACGTTACCAATATCAGATACCAACAGGAACTGACAGCAAGAGGCAATAACAGATATCCGTATTTGGGCCTACACTTCTCCCGCTGGTTTGGTAAGCATTTCACTTCTGTGCCCTGGAATTTGGATTGCATTGAGGTGTACAACTTTGACATTTTGCTTCTTCTTTGCTTGTTGTTCCAGTGTTGAGTCTAGTCATCATGCATGCAAACAATGGCTGAAGCAAGAAATCCCAAGAAAATAAGAAATAACTCCATAATTGTGACACCCGTGACAGCAATGACAGTCACAATTATGGAATTATTTCTTATTTTCTTGGCAAAAATTACTAGTGCTGTCAATAATGGAGTGTCAGATATTACTAGATCTTTTTTAAATGTATTTAATCTTTCATTTCTTTATGAGAGATGGCAGTAGTTTTCTTTTAAGGCCCCAGAATCCCTATAGCTACCACGGTTGGAAATAAAAAATGTTGTCCACCTGCCATTGTGGCTGATGGACTACAAAATCTACCAGCAACTCAACAGATTACCATTTTGGCTGGTGAGTGAGGCAAATCTATTGGTCACTTGCATACCCTGCTAGCTACGCCTCTATTTCTGACCTGAACTCTTACATATAAGGAGCATTATGGGTCACATGCCGTTTCACGTGAACCGATGCTTTGGTATGCCGAAACTCTGAAAACATGACAGTGCACGTTTTTCTACAGTATAGTAGGTACCGGAGCCATCGTCAGGGCTCGAGACTAATGACATTGTGTCATTCCAGGGATGGTAAAAAATGTGTTTGGGACACAGTAAACTCGCCATCAACTCATTCAGGGGACTCACCCTATTTTGTCCCTGATAATGCTGCATTGTGAGCAACAAATCTGTGTTGAAATCAGTAGGACGAGAGCTAGTTAGTCTTGTAGGAAGCTCTGGTCCTGCTGATTTCAACACGGGAGATGAAGCCCTCAGGCTCTATTCAGTAAAAATGATTATTGGGGGCGGGTAAATTCTAACATTATCATGATGTGTTCAAATGTAATCTTGAGTATTTGGCGAGAAACTTGAATAAATCCAGTTGTTTGAAGGAGATGTTTTCAAAGCAATATAAAATAGATAATAGAGAGGGAATTATGACCTGTTTAACTTCCTAACAAAACAGCATGCGAACTGTAATAAAGGAGTAGATGTTGAAGTACATGGGATTTATTGTTTTACTTTTGTTTTTTACCGTGGTATCTCACTAGTTGTGGTGTTGACTACTAAATTTTCTGGTACCGTGTCATCCAACCCAGGTTGAAAGTGAAAACAAAAAATAATTAGAACTGCGACACTTCAGTTGCAGTATGAACTTCCACCCTCTCTGCCTCTGTCATTACCCCCCAACACTCAACTGCCTCTCCCCGTGTCACCCCTCTGCCCCTTTCCTCCTACCTCCAGTCGGGAAATTGATATGTACTCTGCCTGGTGAGTTATTAACATTTCTATTTGTGAGGAACACTTTCCGAGCCCTTACACCCTTGGCTGACGCACACACACACCCACACGAGTCTGTGCTCTCTCCTCGCTGAATTATTCCATTTTGGATTATCTAATAACCCTGCAACCACAAGCCTCCATGTTCTTGACGTGCACGCATGAGAGAAGGGAGAGAGGAGAGGTCGCATATCGAACGCAATCGACAATCTCTGGATATGTTTAACACCGCGAATGTCTCAGAATAAATGTTTCTTCTGCGGTGGTGTAAAAATATGCACTCAGTCCACTTCCTCCCCGGCAACAGTGAGAATAAAAACAGCACAAAGCATCAAGAGCACAATCAACAGATGAATAAGGAACAATGAAAGGCTCACACCGTGTGAAGCAACGTTATGCAATAGGGTATTTTTGTCAGTGGCTGATTTGTCTCTGTGTGGTGAGGATAAAACATCTACAAATTGTGGATACTTGAGATGCCGCAGAGTAACATATTTAAACCACAGGCTCTTGCCTTTCACAATAAAAGCCCTAGACATATAATATTCTATCCGCAGGCGAGTATTTCGCATTTTCGTGTCGTTTATTTGTCACGTCCCCGGTGTGAAAAGGCTTAAAGTAGCCCAGAACGGACAAACCAAACACTGGCTCTAGATAGGGACATTTGCGTTTTCGCTTCGGCCGCTGTAGTTGTCCTACGCTTGGAACACGGGAGACGTTTCAAGTGGTTGCAATCTGCAACCGCACCGCTAGATGCCTGCTTGCTAGCTAGGCTGCATCATGTACAGTACATGGAAATAACAAATCTTGTGCCTCTGGGTTTCACTTGCTGTGCACAATTACCCAACATTTACTAACTCTTAACTCTATAGATATAATAATGGGAATGTTGAACTCAACAAATGACCAAATAAACGACCACTGAGCTATTAGTTTGTCATTTGACAGCGAGTAAGCTGTGTAGAAGTGACAGAAACTGCTCTCTGTAGGTGAAATATGGCGGATACAGTACATAATGTGCAATTTATATTTCATATTTGTTGGTTGGGAGCTGTTAGCCGCCGATCAGCTTGGAAAAATCCACTTTAAATGAATTCTATGGACACACACGAATGCGCACACACACACACACAAACTGTCTTTGCAGTCACGTCCAATTCTTAGTCCCGTTACCTGAGCTGCCTGCTAACTAGATTCTTTATCCCGCCTGGCTGTCAGGGAAATAAGGATGACATTAAATGAACGGAGCTCTCTCTTTGGATATTCCAGGCCAGGGCTAAGAGGACCGAGGGAGAGCCGGCTGGAATCACTGAGAGGAAGAGGTGAAAGGGGAAGAGAGGATGAATGGGCGCTAGAAAAGGGGAGGAAGAGTAGAGGATGAGGAGAAGGCAACCATGTGAGGAAGTATCAGGAGATGGTGCCAAAGCAGCAGAGCATTGAAACCAAAGAAATAGAATAGGAGTAGTTTGTTGTGGTCATTTGTCTAGTTCAAAAGAAACTGGCAATTGTTGTTAGTTGTGAATCCCGGGTGCGTCCGCGACTTGCCGTAAGTCGGTTTATACGTAAGTTTACATGGAAAATATTCACATTTAAGAAGCTGGAATGAGAGATTTTTGACTTTTCTTTATCAAAATAGTTGGCAATTATTTTAATAGTTGACAACTAATCGATTAATCAATTAATCGTCGCAGCTCTAGTTCTTTGCAACGGCAACGGTACACATAAAAATGGCGGCTACTCTGACCATCCTGCTAAATAGAGTGCTCAGGGGATGACGTATTTTTGTAGGCCAACCAGGAAGTTAGCATCGACCTGGGTTCCCTCTACAAAAAGCCAATGGGATTTTGCCATTGGCTTTTGGATTATTGCAAAAAATAAGCTCTGTGGCAAACTAACGTTTATGATACTTACACGTTTTGTTCAGCAACATAATACTTCTAAAATGTTTGAAGAGTAAATGCTTACGCCAGAAGTAAAAAAGCTAACGTTAGGCTATAAACAAACTACACCACGATAGTATACACAACAGGGCTGTAATGGCGGACGAGTCGGCGTGATGACGTTTAGTAGTCTCATTTAGCCACTTGTTAGCAACCGCCTTTTTTAAGACACATAAAGGCTTCAAAATTCACGAGTGGGGTATTTATTGATGTATTTTATGTTATAGAACAAAACGTTAAAATCTCTTCAGCTTGTGTCGACCACAGACTTCACTTCAGGCATCTAACTAAAAACCCCATTCAAAATTCCATTGACTTCCAGACGAGGGAACCAGAAGTGCTAAAATGCTAATGCTAATGCAGCACTCCATTGATTTGAATGGTTCTACTCATATTCTGTTTCTATGATTGAAACACACAGAGAAGCAAATAACTGGGGATTATTCTGGTCTAAGTCTTGTGCAAACTATCCATATTTTGACATCACAGTGCTTAACATCTGAATGTTACTGCGTCGACTCTCCCTATAACTGTCCATAATGAAATGTGATTTAAAAGATTAAACCAATTTGTTGCGTCTTCAGCGAATTTTCCAGTGTTGATTTTTCAAAACACAGACTATTATCGGGGGTTGTTTAAGAGTTGTTTGTTCACTCGCAAGCTTTCAATGGGCACTAAAGCTGCTCTACTGCACACAGTTTTGAATTAACTCTGATGTATATGGATTTATAGCGCAGTGATGATTCACATGCTGCTAAATTAATACTGACGACGCTGCTCTGTCGCTGCATCGCAGCATCGCAGATCATTTAGCATTCTTTGAAAGGATGCTATCAGCCTCAAAACACTTTTTTTTCTTGTAAACATGTTACGGGCAATCAATTCCCACATATATAAGATATTTTGTCACATATTTCTAAGCTCCCTTTATACTGTCAGAACAGCCACTGTACATTATGTTGAGGTAAAAAGAAAGTCTCTGGCTCAGCCAACAACTTGTACTTTATTCTTGCAGCAGCTACGTGAGAAGATCTGGGTCGACTGACTCGGAGCACTTTCTCAACTTTTTGTAACGGAATCCAGCGAGTCGGTTAAACTCAAGCACATCTTTTCCCCGCCGCGGGCTTGATCTGTACTGCAGGTGTCAATCAAGCTCTCAAGCACGGTCAGAGTTCAAGGTCTGAAACGGGATTCGGTTGGAGAGGAAGCGTGCTACAGTAGCTGCTGAATGACACTCGCGCTGCAGGGTTATCTGAAGTCTAACATTAGCTACATCTAACTATAGCAGCAGGAGGCGGATTTCAGAGAAACATCCCCGATGCTGAATGAAATGATGCACAGGTTGAGACTTAGAGATATTCACGGGCTGAAGCGTTCCTCTCTTTATCTCCCTCGCACACAACCTCTAGCGCACATTTTTTACTCAGCGCCTAAATTTAAATCTGTGACACTGAGACTGATCTGCTGCTGAACCGACGGGTCTCTAGCCAACTCTACAGTATGCTAATGCTATTCATTGGAGAGCATCAAAGTCGGGAGTTCTTCAAGGAGCTCTGACTTTAAGAAAGTACAAGAACACTGCATATTTTTACAGTATTACAGGAGGGAAAAGATTCCACTGGATATGTCTTTTTTTTTTTTTTTTTGGTTGGCCTTTAAAGGAAACAGGATGGTTGAGGTCCTCTAGTACTACACAGCAGCTTTTGATAGATTACACAGAAACATAACAACAGACCAATAACATGTCGAACACAAATGTTCTCAAAGGAACAGTGGGTAGCATTTATGGGGGGATCTATTAGACATAGAAATGGAATATAATATTAAGAAGTATGTTTTCTTTAGTGTTTTCATTACCTAAAAGCTGTTACACACCGACAGCGGGTTTTGCTTTTTTTTGTGCGATTAATTCGCACGTCAATATATTTTTGTTGTTTATGTCATGTTCAAACAGAACGCGAATAATACGTAATACGTAATTTTTCCTTCTGAACGAGGTTGATTTTCTGAGCTTTTGCACCGCGAATAAAGGCATCAACCAATCACGTTGAGTTTTTGTTACCTAAAGGCTGTTACATACTGCCTCCATTTTTTTCGTGGGATTAATTTGCACGTCAATATATTTATTCAAACTGTTGTTTTTGTCATGAGTACTTTTGAAAAAGCAACATCATTTTTTTTAATCACATTGTGCAGAACGGCTCCGTAGTCGGAACCAAGACGGCAAACTTTATTACTCCTTTCAGCCTTGACAAAGGCGGCACTGACCAGATCAACTCCTCCCGTTCTTACCTTTCACAATAAAAGCCCTAGACATATAAGATTCGCAGGCGGGTATTTCACAATTTCGTGTCATTTATTCGTCACGCCTCCGGTGTATTAAGGCCATTATAGTGACACACTGGCTCTAGAGAGAGCCTTTCGCTTTTTCACGTCAGCCTCCTACACACTTGGCACACGGGAGAAGTTTCAGCTGGTTGCAATCTGCAACCTCACTACTGCCCCTCCTACACACAAATGATGCCCTGGCAGTTTTTGTTTGCCAAATCACTTGAGCTGAATATGCTGACTTGTCTAAGCAGCAAAAAAAACATGTCCTGATTTAAGGGGGAATGAAAGAGGATTGTCAGATTATTAACACAAGTTAATGAACGTCTACCCCTACAGCAACTATAATCATTAAGGCTGCTAAACATTCATCTTGCTGATTTTTTTTTTTTTAATCAAATCAACTGCTGGGAAGAATCAAGTTGAGCCAAAAAAATCAGAGCAAACGCACGATCCAGCCAACAGCAACAGAACAAATAAAAAGCCTTTGAAGCAATAATCAAAGTCTTTCTTGCAGCAGACAATGTGCTTGAAATTGTACTGTCAATTTATCTGACTTTTGCTTGTTGAGGTTGAAAGTACTTCGGCTTTCATCATTGATGATTGCACAATGGTAAGGGTAATGATGGATGTGCCACATTTGGATTTCGATATATTTGATTGAAACAGACAACGCGTCGTGTTACAGCAAACAAAAAGCATATATCTCCTCATAGGACAGAAATCATAACTGTTTCAATGTATATCCAAGGGTTCATAACTACATTGCAGATGCATACACACACAAATAAAACCTGTCAATGTGAAAGCTATTCGTCTTCCCTCTGAAAATGTCCCTCACATGTCGGAACCAAACAACCCCTGCGAGCAAAAATAAACCTAAGTGCTAAGGTGAGCAGACATGCTGTAGTTACCACTGAGAGCTTAACGGCGCAATGCAAATAAGCTTTCACACAGTAACGGACGACCCGCATCTCCGCGCTAGGCAGCCGAGATTCAATATCGGAGGACAAGGAGTGCAGCGTCCCCAGGCCCTTCTTGTAAAGTGGCCCATAAATCAAGAACCCTGTTGAGAGCCGGTCTCCGTGGGTCTGGTCCGGCAGCGGGGGGAAACGGGTTGTGGCACCACCAGTAACAACCCCCCACCCTCGGTAGTAATGCAAAGGCAGCGTGAAATTATTACCATCATTAGCCAAACTGGGGACTGGATTATTAATGGAATTGCTATGTTTGAATATATATACAGATGATGCTGCGGCGGCTCAGAGTGTTCAGCCATGCGAGTAACTGAACTGGGTCAAACTGTATATTTATTGATGCTGGTTTTAAATTTCAAAGCTCACATAATACAGTGGGGAAGGCTAGAAAAGGGGGACGATCA